>JAFIRS010004249.1:27500-30000 GCA_018342105.1 Gonioctena quinquepunctata | reverse complement strand
ATATATTTCGTCCAATTGAATTAAAATATGAAGAAATATATGATGGAAAAAAATATCTCGGAAAAACTAGAGATAACAAAATTGAGCTTCTCAGGAAAGTAGGCAATTGTTTTTTTTGTGCATGTTTTTCGACATATCTTTAGATATAGGAAACGAATCAGAACCAAACAAAAACTGAATTACTCGCTGATAAGTACTCAATATTTTTTTGGGGTATTCCAATCACATGAAACCATTAATTTACTTGGCATGAAAACTGAAAAAATCTATATTTTCACAATTAATATTTCCATGGAAAACTCTCTAGATCAATCAACGGCAAATTTTATGTGAGCAGCAGTTCGTAGAGTGATCTTTTTTTCTTCTATCGGAAAGTTTTTATTATGAGTATGAGATTTAAGTATGAGTATTGATATTAGGTAATGAAAATTGAACAGAAATTTATTATCCACTTTTTTCCTATCTTACTTCTGAATCAATATTTATAACTCCGAAATTTCAGAATGGAATATCAATTTAATGAATATATGAGATATTGAATTTGTTGTTCCTTCTCTTCCCGCTAAGGAAGCGATCGACTATACAAAAAGCCTGAACAAACAATTGGATGAGAGATTGGTCATCTTATTTTTACTCCATATTTGACCCTGAATGAAAGTAACGTTATGTTCCCATGATGTTCTGATCGGTGCTATTTCATGAATTATTCATAAAAATAATGTATATTATGCCGAATAGACTCGGACCTGAAACAGTAATAGGTACGTTTCTTTGTAGAGGAGGAAAAACACAAGGAGTTGAATATTCCAGTTTCTGATAAAGGTGCTGATTTTTTTTTTCTCAAATCTTTCAGAGAATTTTTCATCTATTGATATTTCATTGCAAAATTTTGGAGATAAATATTTGTTTGGGAGTAAAACTTGAAATGATCGAAAAAACAGTTTCAGTTCAATATTTTTTCCTCGGAATCATTTGCCGAATGACAATGGGAACCTTATTGAAAAACATAAATATATTGCCTGTTGCTTGAAAAAACTCCTTCATTGACTTTTAGAATTTGACTGTATTGTTAGATCATTTAATATTTTTTCTTACTTGAACTCCCCTGAATGGATTCATTCTTGGAGTATATAAAAAAACAATTAGCACAGATAATTTTCGAACAAAAATCTATCTGAAATGAGCTTTTGAGTTAAATGAAATGATTTTTTTATCATATACTTCTTCAAGAATAATGTTTGATGCGATATTATACACTAATGGAAATGTTATAATAAAACATTTACACTGTTTTTTTAGAATAAAAATCTATCTGAAATTTTTGGTGGTGGCACTTTCTTCTTGCAAATTTAAATTGTGTAAATATTGTTTTTCTCAATATTGTACACACAGTGGAAAAACTTATTTATAGTTATGATTTTTGAACCCGTAAAATGAGAAAGTTGCCTGAATAAAAAACACAATTATTGAATTTAACATTATAAAAACAATTCAGAATGAAATAAAATATTGAGTCGTTTGAAAATATGAACAGGATGTTCATAAAAGCAAATGTTGAATCATCTGCGAATGAAGGATAAACTTAAGTCATTATCTTCCATCGTTCGAGATAACCTCTTGTGAGGAATTCATGTTGAAAAGGGAAATATTCTCAATTGAATATTCAATAGAAAGATTTTTCTGTGAATCTAAAAATCCACGATAAAAATTAAGTTATGTTTTGTGAATGACTAACAGAAAACAACTACTCCCAGGCTAAAGCCACACTGGACATTGAACTACATCTGATAGATATTCTGAAAAGACCCTAACTCAAAAGAACAAATCTGAAATTGAAAATTTGTGATTCATTGAGATGATTATTTGAAATACAATTTTCTTTTCATCGATTATTTGATTTTCTATTCCAGTCTTGATTAGGAACTCAATGAAGGAGGCGAAGAAGAATGTTTTCCAAAAGAGAGTACTCACCAGAAATTATTTGTAACATTGACGCAAGAGAGGCATCGCATTCACTAGATCTTCAATACATTTTTGTCGACGAAAATCTATTTAACGCTTCCACGATAATCAGGAAGACCGGAAGAAATGGGAAACACATTCTTAGAAGCAATCCCACTTTGCAAAGATGGGAAGTTAGGAACATTTCTTTCGGAGAGGCACTTTGAAATCAGTGTTTTTCGACATCAAAACCTGTCATGGGGTATGATAGATTGATTTGTTTGAAAATATGAACAGGATGTTCATAAAATTAGATGTGGAATCATCTGCGACTGAAAGATAAACTTCAGTCTCTAACTTCCATCGTTCATGATAACATCCTGTGGGGTACTCATGTTGAAAAGGGAAATACCCTCAAATGAATATTGAATGGAAATATTTTTCGAAATAGAAAATTCCACGATAAAAATTAAGTTATTTTTTGTGAATGTCTAAAAGAGAACAACTACTTCTTCGACTGAAACAACGCTGGGCATTGAACTACATCTGACAGATATTC
>JAFIRS010004249.1:0-22500 GCA_018342105.1 Gonioctena quinquepunctata | reverse complement strand
GTTCTCCAGTCGAAATTGTCTTGTTAGAGTACTCGCACCCTTCTGTATCTCACCCCATAACAAAGTTAGCTCCCACTGCCCTTTTGACACCGGAAAATGTTTAATTATGCATCTTGACATCGATACGAATCCAATGATACCAAAATTATCGAAATCGAATTTTGAAGCTTTGACGGTCGTGGGTTCGAAACCTCTATTTTAACATTTCTTGTTTTTGATGAATTTGGGCTGTTCTCGATGCGTCCAATACGAATTGAGTATTGGTTTTGTTATTTCATGTAATTTAAGGCATTCAAATCACGATTTATTGTTCTACGATGAAGTTGGAGGGCGGAGCTTGATGAATTTAGATTATATGGGTGTTCTCCTTTCATTTGACACCTCACTTGCTATGATAGGACGGAAACTGGATTTTTATTTTTTTAATCGATTTTCAAGTGCCAAAATGGCTCAAGTACATCGATTCACATTGCCTCGTTGAAATTTAGCTGAATCGAAGACATTGACTTTTTTTTTTTTTGTACATTCTGTATACAAAATGTATATGACTTTATGTATTTCATGGTAATTTGAGCCACTCTGTATATTTGATATTTGTTTTTTTCTTTCCAATGACTGCCAACCCTGTTTTTTCCAATGAGAAGTGGTTATGTTTTTTTTCCTGCAACAGGCGGCCATGTTTTTTTCTTCAATAACAGACGGCTATGTGTTTTTTCTCTCAAATGCCAATGAGACACCCTGTATACACAATGTATATGAATTTATGTATTTCATGGTAATTTGAGCCACTCTGAAAATTTCTAGTCAGTTTTCGCCAAGAACAAATGACTGGCAACAGCTTCTTCTCGAAGTTGAGAAACATAATTAGCTATTTTTCGAAAAGGGCTTAGGGAACTTTACCTAAATCTAATGTATTCAAATTCATTATGTGTTTGTCAAATAAAAGAAAGTATGTCAACATTCGGAAAATTCTTATATTTTCTCCACTTTGTACATTAAAATGCATTTATTTCGTAATTTTTACTTCAATATTCGAACGAAAATCCTCAGACTTCAAAAATATTTAACATCTCAGAGATTCTCAACGGTCGGAGGAGTCGAAAGACAGTAAGTATGAAAAATGACTGGAAATATCGGCAATTATAATTGTCAGGAATGGAACGTTCTTTTGCGATTGTACCTAGATTATAGCTTCTAAGAGACTTCAAGGAGTTTTTTTTCGAAAATTTAATCTATTCTTTTTTTAAAATAATCAAAGCTCAACTAAAGTGTCTCGACGCGATTGAAAAATCACAAAATGACGTATACAAATTACAGGGCATACCGTTGAGTCTTTAATCGGATGTTGTACTCGTCCCTAAATACAACAAATTTGACAAATTGACTCCCGTGCATTGAATAGAAAAATAAAACCCCGAATGTCCCTACGACCGGTACCTGATCGCGTGTCTCACTCTCACGGAGTGCGAATTCTCGTTTTTAGTCACCAGTGTAAGAGTTAAAGTCCCCGACTACGTTGTCAAGAACCATACACTAGTTATACCTCGGGGGGATCTTCAACGATCTGTTCTGATATTAGAATTTCTGCCCGGCGAGCCAAATCCGACCTTACCCCAGGCTCAGGGAAGGTTTGATGTCCGTTAGTCTTTGAAGTACGGCATTGGCCATAGTACAAGTAGAATAATGCTGCAGCGCGCATGCTGTACAGGAACCATCGAAAATTTCCTAGATTTGAACTGAACAAGTATTTCAACACTGAGAAACTATTTTCACCTTTTTTCACCATTGTCTGACTTATTTTTCTTCACTTTGTATATTGAAATGAATTTAATTCGTAATGCTCAGTCAATATTCTAACGAAAATCTCAGATTTCAGTGAACTTGCCTGTGATATTCCGTGCTGCGTTTTTCTCAACCATCCCCTACCATGGTGGCTCAATGGAAGATTCATCAGGGTTGAATGCTCCTCGTCAGATTCGTATGTATCGGAAATCTCAGTATTCGGTTCAATGGAATAGATTCCTGTCTGTTGTTGAGTATACCTCACAAATAACTTTGAACATTTCCAATGAAAACTGATACACCACTCTTGCCAGTGTATTTCTTCTGAAATGGAACCTGATTATTGCTATCTTACTTCCAACTTGTGGTTACCCACAATCCATCATTACTTTATTTCTTTCTGAAATGATAAAACTCCCTTATCAATTTGTTCACACTAGAACAATTAATTTCCTGTGGTTACCTTATCATCACTTATTCGATATCTTTTTTCGTTCTGTATTGGTATCAATTCCTAGGAAACTTTATTATTTTTCATTTATCACCCGATTTTCTTATACAGATGCAAGCTCTCCTATGGGTCATACTGTATTTCATATTTTGGGGAGTTGTAAACGAGGTATAGAAACGAATGACCTATTTCGAACAAGTAGTTCGCCTTTGAATATGACTTCCACTAATATTATTCGAAAAATATCATCGTTCGTAAAGAAGAATTTTATTGTAACTCATACTATTGTTAAACATACAATTTACACATGATATTCTTCATCTTTGGAAAATAGCATCCTCAATCAGTAGTTTCATCCATTTATATTTGGCTAGTAGCGCGTACGGTATGTTGGAAGTATTATATAGGGATCGGGTTCTGTATGTCTCTGTTTTAGCTGTGATGTATCGGATTTCTTCACATAGTATGGAGAGTATTTCTTTTCATTATTTGCTTTCATAACATCCCTTCGTCTTTTAGGTGGGAATAGTAGAGATATAATATTCCTATATTTCCACGAGCCGTTGGAGTTCACAGGTCTATCAGCCTTGTATAGTTTTTTATGAGCATTAGTTAGTTCCAAAATATTTTTGTATGCCACCAAGTCTTCTGATTCGTAATGTTGCGGCACTCGTTTCAGCAATAGCTGCAATAGTCCTTCTGTTAGAACGAACTTTCTGTTGTGTACAACAAGTTTATCGTTTTTGTATGCTACAGGAGTGTGTCCTATAACATACCCTTTATCAAAACGTAAGCCATAAATATCAGACTCAATCGTTGTATTATCTCGAGTGGTATGTTGTTTTGGAGAGTTTTCACACTTCCTTCCCATTGAATGCTCCTTTACGTCACACATCTTGTTGGATACTGAATTTATTTCGTTGAAAGCCTCTATTTCTAGCAAACTGACACATACAAGGCCATTCTAGTCGTTTTTTTTGAATGCTCCTTTTACCACACATCTTGTTGTAGTTTTCGTTACACAAACTGCGCCATACTAACGAGCGATATGTGTCATACTGCGCCATACTAACGAACGGTATGTGTCATACTGCGCCATTCTAGTCGTTTTCGATACACAATACTGCGCCATACTAACGAGCGATATGTGTCATACTGCGCCATACTAACGAACGGTATGTGTCATACTGCGCCATTCTAGTCGTTTTCGATACACAATACTGCGCCATACTAACGAGCGATATGTGTCATACTGCGCCATACTAACGAGCAGTTTGTGTCATACTGCGCCATACTAACGAGCAGTGTGTGTCTATATGACGTTCAGAGTAATAAAAATGGTAAACTACGTATTTATCAACGTCTCATCCCTGTACTCCACTAGCAGGACCAACCCCCAAATTTCAGGCCCAACCCTTGCATCCGCATCCCACTAGCAGGACCAACCCCAAATTTTTCCACGGGCCAAAGCCACGGATTAACCCCAAAATTTTCCCACGGACCAACACAACAAACGGTCAGAATTCCGTCACAAACACTTTCACAGTGGGCCAACACGCCACCCTCCCACTCCCACCGTCCCCCGACCACCGACCGTCCTACATGTCGTTTGACCAGCATTCTGCCCCACGCACTCATCCATGGCCGTCTCCAACATGCCAAATCGGCCGTCTGCATCCAGCCTACCCAACGCTCCACCTCCAATATGGCCGTCTTCACCCCCAAGCAGAATCAATCTCCGAATCCGCCACCACACCTCCACCGCCGTCTGTGGGCCATCCCGTCCTGGACCAGGGCCCATTTCGTCACCGCCAACCATATCTTTGAAGTCTTCGGCCCTCCACCAACCGTGTCTTTGAAGTCTACGGTCAGCCAACAACCGTTGAAGTATACATTCCGTCACCAATCGACCCGCCAACGTTGCCACTCACATGCACTGTTGCCATTTTTTACCCTTTTAAAAAGTCGTAGAATCTGGGGAAATCGGCCTGCGCCTCAAGTATAAAAAATACCCAGAATCTGGGGAAAAATTTCCGGTCTCAAGTGACTCCATCCCTGCTCGTACTGGCAATTCTCAATTGATGAATACGGGGGTTGAAATTATGGCAATCATTTTTGGAACACCCTACGGTACGCTATATAATTCGTTATATGATACCATATGATAGTTTTCGTGTTCACATAAGCTTTTATTTCCGAACGATTAACAAAGCTCTATATCCCCATTTATTGTTTTCAGATAAGAATAAAATATCAACGTCTCTGTCACTGTTGATGAAAATGACCCAAACAATTCATTTCCATTTCAACATAGGCACATCATAGTTACCTTGATTACCTTGATTATTATGCTCATGAAATGAAATTGGGAAAGTGTGTTTAATTCAGGATCATTGTTTTGGTCCATTTCCAGTTTTGCACTACCCTTCAATTTGACAAATGCATTCTATTTTGTAAAAAGTATCATATCCTTCTAAAAATAATATTCCATTATTCAAAGGGTAACTTTAAAATTGAGTTTTTCCTAAATAATAACAATATTTATAAAATCAGATGTGAAATCATCTGCGACTGAAATACATACTTAAGTCACTTCTTTCATCTCTTGGAAAGTATTCATGTTGGAAACGGAATCACAATTAAATATTGAGAAATATGATTTTTCTGGAAAAATCAACAATAAAAATTAGGAAAGTTTTTTTGCTAATATCTAACAGAGGACAACTACTTTCCCCGCTAAAGCCACGCTGCACTTTGACCTATATCTGATAGATATTCCTATTTGAAAAAACGCTAACTTTAGAGATAGTTAGTGTTCAAAATTTCAAGAAAACTAATGTCAAGCACCTCACGTTTTGAATTACATTGAAAGAATAACATTAAAAACTATTTTTTACTTTTTTGTTCATGTTGAAGCGTATTTTTCAACTTTAGAAATAATTAGTGTTCAAAATTTCAAGAAAACTAATGTCAAGCACCCCACTTTTGAATTACATTAAAAGAATTACATTGAAAACTATTTTTTACTTCTTTGTTCATGTTTGAAGCGTATTATTCAGTTTTCTGATTGGACCTATAAGTAATGACATGACAATGATACTCTTTTTCGGAAACTAAATTTCATCAAAAACCCTCACATACCAATTTGGAATCGAATCGGACCCTAATCACAGAACTCGTCCACCATCTTGAAGCGGCCATCTTGAATTTATGAATTTTGACAAAAAATTCATGATTTCCGATCCCTGAAACCCCTACATACCAATTTTAAATCAATTCGGACCACAATTACAATTCTCCTCCGTCATCTTGAATTTTTGTTTTTTTCTCTAACAAAAACTCCGTAATGCATTGTCACTGGAATTATGAATATCTGCCAAATTTCAGATCAATCGGACGACTAGAAGTTGGTCAAAATTCACTTGCAAATTTGACCCTAACGAACGAACGAACTAACAAGTGAAACTGAATGAAAGCTTGTCAAAATAATTCTATTTTTTTCTCGATAACGGTCGCAGATGCGTGAAAATTACAGAGGAAAAAAAATTAAAACAAAACAAAGAATTAATTTCATATGTTAGAATCTACCACAAAAAAGTTTATGGGGCGAAAAAGGGCTTGACCTCTGAAAAAATATCGCCTGTGGATTCTTACATTCACTCGGCATACTGGATGATGTAAATCCTGGAACATAACCCATGTTTCAAATTTGATCTTAATATCGCAAAAACTGAAAGAGCTATGGGTAAAAATATTGAAAAATCTTGAAACTTTTAAGGCTCTGTAGATCGGTAATGAAGCATTTGCAGACACATGTTTATGGAAGGAAAGACTTATTTTGATCTGAAAATACGCTCCTGATATTTTGAATTTTGAAACACCCTGTATAGTTGTAGGTGAAGTTAATTTTAAACATTCTATAAGTAGTTCGGTGCTACTCCATGTCACGTGTGCCGTTATATGTCCCCTGATTTTTATTGCGGTGCCTCAGTGATCACCTGAAGGAATACAAAAAAAACATGGTCCAGATCATAGTCGTTTGGGGGCCATATTGAAAAATGTCCAATGTTTATTTTGAAAAGCTCATTTTAGTTTTTGTTGAGGCAAACAATTTTTGTAATAACATATTTTTTTGTTAAATCAAGTTTTTGAAGTATAGCATAATTTAGAAGAAGGAAAAATGTACAGTGGTCTCAAATTGTGGAAAGTTGGCCAAAAGTCAAGCTATTGGTCAGTCGACTTGACACTTCGTATTCATGGGTTTTTTTGATAGTGATCAGTGATTATGAATTAATTACTATCTTTTTTAAATATAAGATGGCTGATCCGATGTGGCGGACAGCTTTCCACAAAACTCGCTTGATCTCAACGAAAATAGATAAAAAGTCCGACAGATATGAAGTATATGAACTAACTTGTCCAAGTTTTTATATAGGACAAATAGGTGGAACTCTCAAGCAATGCATATTCGAGCATATACACAGTTTTATTGAGGGCAAATTTGATTCAACTTTCGCTTACCAGCTCTTTACTGGAAAGCATTGCTTTGCTGATGACTTTGAACTACTGCATGTAGAAAGGTGTTACGTTCATTTTTGACGTTGAAGTGTGATCTTCTGGTGCCGGAGCCCGTCTTTCCGATCTAACACTCTTCTCAGTTTTCACCAAGAAATCGCTAAAGCTCAGTTCGAAGGTAGCAACCAACATCTTTCACCTGCTTTGATGAATTGATTCTGCATACGTTCAGCAACTCTGAGCGTCTAGAGCTACCGAAGTTCATACAGACTAGGGGGGATCAGAACAGGGGTCCGTGAGGTCTCCTCAATTCTTGAGCATACACACGTATCGGAAGGCCAAATTCTATACATTTGAACACTGAACCATGAATAAACATTCATTATAAAATCACATGAAACTCAATCATTTGTTTTCAATGTACTAATAACTTATGATTGACCTGGTATATTTATAAATACCAGGAGTCGGACACAATATCCATCATTCATAGACAAAATGTGGTAGGCAACGGCTGTATTTACACACTAGCCATAAACATTATGAAGTTATCTTCAATGAAGAACACAATAGGCATACAATAACCCGAAATCATACCTCATATCAATATAGAAAGCCAAGTCTTATGATCCTGTAAGCCAGCATCGCAAAAATACCCTTCGAAGGCGATGTGAATGACCCACTAATACGGAAGCTTTATCTCAATTTCGGATGAGTATATGGGAGAAAAACAACGCATCTTTATATTCGCGACTGAGCCGATAGCGTGTGAATGTCTACAGGTCAAGTATTTTTTTGGTATCGGGTAATTGCCGAGTTTGTCGTCCCGTGTGTCTGAACTAAGGAGCACTTTTCAACTTATTCTCGCAAGACTTTTCACTACTTCAAGATACTGATTACCGAAGCTGACTAATGGGTGTTATCGAGGCACTAACTTGATACTTGTTTTGAATGCTGAGACTGAATTGATGTTTTCCTGATCGCATATTTATATTAAATCAAAATTTTTTGTAACATGCCGCGGGGAAAGAGATCATCAATTGCGATATTCGTGCATTCGTTTTTCGGAGAATTGATCGTAATCTCGTTCTGATTCATAATGTTATGTTGGCGACGCGTTTGGAATAAAAGACCCGCCAATTGTGCAATTACATTATTGAGTTGATTTTTGTATCCTCGCTTAATCATAATGGGTTCAAAAAGGTCAAATTACTCATCAAGGCGTTGCTCTATTGGTTTGATATTTGTGCGTGCGTGATAGTCATAGGGAGATATTATCTGTTTTTAAGGATGGGGCATCACATTCATCCCTTCTTTATCTAGAAATAGGTAGTCCGTTGTGACTAACAATTTTCCTGCTACTTTCTTTATCTATCTATTATCTTAAGTTTCCTTTGACTAATCTAACACGCAATTTTCCTTATTTTTACTTGTCTTTATTCTGATAGGTTTCATTAACTCAATTCACTCATTCTCACATATGAAGTCTTGTATCGATTACACTCGGTGCTATTCATGATTAAGAAGAACATTGTCTGTGAACTTGGAGTTGCCTTCCCTTAGTGGGTCGAGTGATCCAAAAATGATCCTAGTCTGAACATACACACCGTATATCCTATAACAAACAGAATAAAAATAAATATTAAATGCACAAAACAATAAACTTTTTGTTATCTTACCACATGCAAATATTTGTCTTTCCCATTAAGTCTTTGTGGGGGTATATGAGTACAAGTACCTCATTTATAGGTCCAATAGCGACCTCGTACTTTTCCTAGACGGTCATCGAGCGGAATGCCATTTTTCTCTGGGGATGATGACTTCGGGGCTGACTGTCCTCCGATTCGTGCAGAACTATATCCACACTCTGCTTCTGCCGGCATCGTTGTCTGGCGAAGAGCCGGTACTGATGCCTTCACCGTACCTGTGCGGCTGTTACCTGACTCAGGAATTCTCGAATTTGGTGGTTGTGGTCTGCATAGTTGCCAGGCACATCTGGGCGGAGGGGGGCGGTTTGATCAAGCTCACGTGCTCAATCTCGGGAAGTCCTGGCTTTAGCTTGCTGTTCCTGGCAGTGAACGCAGTTGCAGTCGTATATTTCCATCCTCGCTAATTGCTGTGAGTAGTCCTTGTAGTACTCATTATGGTACGGTGTCCTGTTTGGATCCTAATCCAGTCGATATCTAGTTGTTCCCTTCCTCTCAGGTCTCGCAGCACATTATTCACAGCTCTTTTCAGCATATGTCTTCGGGCAGGTACACACCGGATCCTTTTCACTTGTTCCAAATAGTGTTCCCCATACTGACCGCTTAAGCACAACCGTTTTCAAAATTTAAAGTCAACTGACGCTTAGGGCTGCTGTCTCGGTTATAAAGAGTTCACGGAACAATGCATCCAAGTTCGAAGGTGATCTTCTATGTGTCATTCATAAAATGAAATTTTTGATTTGTCTGGCGGCAGTGAAACCTAGATACTCTACTTACTTAATTTTTAGTCTTTTTATTATCAAAAGTGGTTACTCTGACATCAAATACTATCAAATTATTCGTTCGGGACGCTAGTACGAGATTCTTATCGTGTGAGGTCGTCGGTCTATATCGGTTATCAATTAATTTACGGCAGCGTCAAGCTTCCATGGAATAGTTTTTAACGGATTCCTGTTATCTATAATAGTTCTAGTTACTTCACTCGGGACGGGACTATTATCCGCTGACCCGCAAAACGATTCGGGGGTAGTTACTGCTTTGCGCAAGTTTTTCCATTCTCTTCCACTTGTTCTTAGGTTTGATGATTCATATCGACGTGGGCCAATATATCCCAGCAACTAGAAGAATTCCTTGAGAAACACAATCATGAGTGCGATTACAATTTATTTCTGGGAGACATAAATATTGATTTACTGAAACCAAGTATCAGAATTTACTCAATGAATTTGGTTTTATCTCTACCATAAACGAACCAACAAGGGTACAGGGTGATTGCAGCTCATGTTTAGATCACATATTTCCTAAAACTCAACAATTTCGAAAACACTATTCCCATAGTGCTAAAATCAACTATCACTGATCACTCTATTACAATTCTACAACTTGTTCTCAATGAAAAAAAAAATTATACTGACACCACTAGATTCACAAACTTTATTGACACAGAAAAAATCCATACATTTCAGCATATCTGCTGGGATCCAGAATACAATGAGTTGGATCCATAGATTGCGGCAAGAGTGTTTTCGAAAATGTAACAGAAACTATAAACTTATGTACCGAGAAAAAACCTCTTCGCAGGAAATCTAATGAAATTGCACTTTTTTTAACGAATGGTTTGCTGAACTCTATAAACAAAAAGAAAAAAATGTATGAAGACGCACAGAGGAATTCACATGATCTCAAATTGAAACAAGAATTCAAAAAGTACAGGAATAAATCAATCTCGCTTATAAACAAAGCTAAATTCAACAACTACAAAAAACGAATTGATGGAAATAAGAACAGTTCCAAAAATGTATGGGGTATAGTCCAGTAAATAAGTAAGACGGAAAAACACAAGGGTAATATTGAAAACATTGAGAGTGAAGATACAGGATAATTACTAGTGGAAAAAATTGATATCGCCAACGCATTTGATAACAGTTTAGCGAAATTGGTAAAACATTAGCTGATGGAATTGTGAGAGATGAAAACTACAGAATAGAAAGAAAAACTACACCTAATTCCTTTGTGTTTGCACCTATCACAGCAGAAGTTTATAAAACTATATTCAAACTGAAAAACGGTAAAGCAACAGGAATAGATAATATAAAAGCTGAAACATTGAAATTAATTAGTCTGGACATAATGCAACCTTTGACCCATTTATTAAGTAATTGTATCAAGTATGGAATTTACCCAACGGCCCTCAAAAGTTCTATCTTTACTCCTATATTCAAAAAAGGTAATGTAAACGAGATTAATGATTATCGACCAATATCCCTAATCACACAGATATCGATGATTTTCGAAAAACTTATAAAACAACGCCTCGTTAGTTATCTGAATAAGTTAAAAATTTCATCGCAACAACAATATGGATTCAGAGAAAAAACATCAACACAGGATGCTGTAGTCGTCTTAACAACAAAAATAAACCGGAGTCTCAATGACAGTGTGACGAAGGCACTATTTTTACGATATCCTACACAACCAAGAGCTCCTTGTACAGATTTAAATTCACACCATCAGTCTAAAAATACCATTCATGTTCGTGATAAATCCGTGGATTACCCCTAACCCGATAAATAGGCTAAACACCCTCCGTAGATCACGCCGATACCGCGAGCGTGGTTGTAAAGTAAGGGCGATTGGTAATTGCGCGCGCCAGCGAATCGAGAACGAATGATTGAAACAACATCGATCGGTATTGGCAATAAACGTCGCGGAGCATATCCATTTCCCCAGCAGAAGCGAGAGGAACCAGATCGTTCGTTGTCGGATCGCACGCAGCCTGTTGACGTTACATCACGTGAAACGATACCTGGGTAAATATACGAATTATAATTTGTATCGAAACTTTTCAAAGTCCCCAAATCGAAGCTCGCATAATTGTGAAGGGAAAACAGCTAGAGGAATGGAAACCGACGAATATTCTGGGCAGCGATTTTTCAATGAGTTAGTTGATCACCGAGCTCGAGCGAGAGTACCACGGGCAATACCAGTCGTGTTCCGAACCGTAGCATCAGCCGTCGCGACGCCCGCTTCCTGACGTCACTCCGTTGGTAAATATGAGATCACAAGATCAGCAAGTGTATACCAGAGCGTAAGTAAAGAGTAAAGGGGGAAAAATCGCCTTCAAGCACACTTCGAAGAAGACGAACCAGTGGAGATCAAGAACTGATCACCACGCGAGTTAGTGCCTCCGAGAGTATACCGAGTTAGTGGAAAGTGCAAAAGTACCGGTGAGCCTGCGCAGGGATAGTAAGGCATTTCGACGAGTGTACCGTGCGCAGGAAGCATAGTGTTAGTTTTCTAGTTAGCCGGAGTGGGTACAATCCGTCAGTTGAGCCATGTTCTGAGGACAAGCCACACTAACGGTCGCGCAGGACAAAAACAGAAACAGATCCCTTTCGGGAGCGCACTACGGACGCCCGTCCGAGTCATTTCCCCATATAGACCCACCCCCCCAGGAGAAAGTGCCTACCTTTCGGTTTATCAGCCTCCCAGAAAGGTATAGGGTCGCAGGGGAGATCCGGATACGCCGGATCAGCGCGCTAAGTAGTCCTAGCTACCGTTATAACTAAGCCACGGTGGGGCCACTTGATGAAACAAGCTACTGGCTATGGGATGTCAGTACCCGAGCGGGTTAATGCGCCGCTCCCCGCCGAGTCTGCAGGGAATACAATCACCTCAACCCATAGGTGAAGGACTCCCTCGTCTCTACCGCATTACGGTATGGTTTTTCATTGGCCCACTATCTACACCACGCTCCCCAGAGTCCAACACCATGTGGAGAGGCACCGGCGGTGAAACCGGTTGGGCTATCCTCCTCCCCCTGGGTACCCATGTTAACATGACTCCTCCTGTCAGCGTTTGATGGGTCACCGCCATATCAGACTTTCGACCTGATATTACTCGTGTAACGTTTGACGAGTCACCGTTCGAGTGAGAGTTCGCCGAAGCTACTAATCACGCTACCATGTTATTTGAGAGGGGACCTATGACGTTGCCCAGAGGTGTCTGGGATTGTCTAAGGTTCTCCCGTCCCGACGGCCTAGTCACACGGTAGGGCTAGGCCCAGGTCGCGCAGGACAGGACTAGGAAGGCAAGCTAACGGTCGCGCAGGACAGGACTAGGAGTACGAAACATAGTGTTAGTTTTCTAGTTAGCCGAAGTGGGTACAATCCGTCAGTTGGGCCATGTTCTAAGGACAAGCCATACTAACGGTCGCGCAGGACAGGACTAGGAGTAGGAAACATAGTGTTAGTTTTCTAGTTAGCCGAAGTGGGTACAATCCATCAGTTGGGCCATGTTCTAAGGACAAGCCACACTAACGGTCGCGCAGGACAGGAGTAGGAAACATAGTGTCAGTTTTCTAGTTGGCTGGAGTGGGGTACAATCCGTCAACTCTCACACTTTGACGCCTTTCACTAGTTTCGGTTTTTGCCTCGGGCGCCACTTTCAATTGAATGTGAGGGACACTGCTCCAGGCAGCCTCAGGGAAAAAAATATAACACTCCAGGGGTCAATATAGTATGGACAAGACTTGACGAGGCCAGAAAAGCAGACTTTAGTTGCCCTTGACTGGGTTTGCTACCTGGGTGTTGGCTGCGAGGTGATTAGTTGTTGTGAGCAGGAAGGGGGTCACTTGGGCGTGGGAAAATTCTATTTATAGACATGTGCGTGGGCGTACAGGTGCGTGGGAAAATTCTATTTATAGACAGGTGGGTGGCAAGGTCACACGATTGACCACAGGTGGGTGGCAAGGTCACACGATTGACCACAGGTGCGTGGGCGGGGTCGTGGCGCCGGGGTGGGTGGCAAGGTCACACGCGGCGGCGGTAGGCGGTAGACTTCAAAGCTATGGCCCGTGGGGCGGGGTCTTGGCGCCGGGGTCATTGACACAGGTGAGTGTCAAGGTCATAGGTGGATGGCAAGGTCACATGCGGCGGTAGACTTCAAAGCTATGGTCCGTGGGAAAATTTGGGGGTTGACCCGTGGGAAAATTTGGGAGTTGGCCCGTGGGAAAATTTGGGGGTTGGCCCAGGGCATTGGCCCGTAGGAAAATTTGTTGTATGGCCCGTGGCGTTGGCCCGTGGGAAATTTGGGGTTGGTCCACCGTGGCCCGTGGAAAATTTGGGGGTTGGCCCACCGTGGCCCGTGGAAAATTTGGGGGTTGGCCCACCGTGGCCCGTGGCTAGTGGGTGCGTACGTCGCTGAAACAATGGCGCGTGGCATAGGTGAGCGGATGAGTGTTGGCCAGTGGCTGTGGATTGGGGGTAAATTGGGGGTTGGCCCACCTGGGGAATGTGCTCCATGACGTAATCCTGGCGGTGTCGGTAGACGTCAAAGGTCAAAATGACAACGGCAGACTTCACGACACCGTTGGAAAGCTTTTTCCGGTGGCCCATGGCCAGAAACTTCCTTCAAAGACCGAAAGTAGGGGGTTGATCCAGCTAGTGGGGTGCAAACGGCCGTATTTGGGTTGAGTTGGGCTGTGTCGGGTTGAGTTGGTCAACCGTGACGTTGGCCCAGAGGGACATGTGAGGGTTGGATCGTGGCTTTGATCCATTGGAGAAACGACGTCGAAAACGACGAGAATGACGCAGTATTGGTATCGAAAACGACGAAAACACAAATGCGCAGTTGGTATCGAAAAGACGAGAATGCGAGTATTGGTGAAAACGACGAAAACGACGAGAATGACGCAGTATTGGTATCGAAAACGACGAAAACGACGAGAATGACGCAGTATTGGTATCGAAAACGACGAAAACGACGAGAATGACGCAGTATTGGTATCGAAAACGACGAAAACGACGAGAATGCGCAGTATTGGTATCGAAAACGACGAAAACGACGAGAATGACGCAGTATTGGTATCGAAAACGACGAAAACGACGAGAATGGCGCAGTATTGGTATCGAAAACGACGAAAACGACGAGAATGACGCAGTATTGGTATCGAAAACGACGAGAATGGCGCAGTATTGGTATCGAAAACGACGAGAATGGTCTTGTATGTGTCAGTTCGCTGAACATAGAGGACTATCAACGAAATAAGTATACAATGTGGCTTTGGCCCGTGGGGAATTCGGGGGTTGATCCTGTCAGTAGGGTGCGGCTGTGAGATCCGAAAATTTGGGGGTTGACCCACCTCATAGGAGCTCCTTTCGGACAAGAGAGAAAAGACAGAGAGAGAGAAAGAGAGAAATATGAGAGTATAAAGATAGACAGGGTGTTTCATTGGCAGCTGAGAGAAAAAACATGGCCGACATAATTCAAGGAAAAAACTTGGCCGTCTGTCATTGTGAAAAAAAACATGGCCATCTGTCATCGGAAAAAACATGGCCGACATCATGCGAGAAAAAACATGACCACGTTGTAAGACAAAAACATGGCCACCTGTCATCGAAAAAAAAAAACATGGCCGACATCATTCGAGAAAAAACATGGCCCCGTCTGTATTGTGAAAAAAAAACATGGCCATCTGTCATCGGAAAAAAACATGGCCGACATATTCGAGAAAAAACATGACCGCCTGTCATTGAAAAAAACATGGCCACCTGTCATCGAAAAAAAAAACATGGCCGACATCATTCGAGAAAAAACATGACCACGTTGAAAGAAAAAAACATGGCCACCTGTCATCGAAGAAAAAACATGACCACTGTGTAAGAAAAAAAAACATAACCACTTCTCATTGGAAAGAAAAAACCTGGTTGACGGTCATTGGAAAGAAAAAACAAAAATCAAATGTACAGAGTGGCTCAAATTACCATGAAATACATGAATTCATATACATTTTGTATACAGGGTGTACCAAAAAAGTCGATGTCTCCGATTCAGCTGATTTTCAACGAGGCAATGTGAATCGATGTACTTGAGCCATTTTGGCACTTGAAAATCGATTTAAAAAATAAAAATTCCAGTTTCCATCCTATCATAGCAAGTGAGGTGTCAAATGGAAGGAGAACACCCATATAATCTAAATTCATCAAGCTCAGCCCTCCAACTTCATCGTAGAACAATAAATCGCCATTTGATAGCCTTAAATTACATGGAATAACAAAACCAATACTCAATTCGTATTGGACTTATCGAGGACAGTGCAAATTCATCAAAAACAGAAAATGTTTAAATTGAGGTTTCGAACCCACGACCGTCAAATCTCCAAAATGTGATTTCGATAATTTCGGTATCATTGGATTCGTATCGATGTCGAAAAACATAATTAAACATTTTCCGGTGTCAAAAGGGCAGTAGGAGCGAACTTCGTTATAATTGGGAGCACAACCTCGTGCGCATACTCTGAGAAGAGGAAATTCAATGTTCTATACGTATTATTGATCCGTTTCGATGTAATCGCGTCAAAACGTTATAGGAGTACTCTAGAAGCAATGTACTTTTGGAAATTAAACTGTGATCAGGTCTACAAGTTATATAGGTATCGAAATATAAAACTTGCTGGACTGATATATCATCATAGAATCAGAGTTCAGGAAAGTGGGTGATTGTACTAGCGGATTTTCTGTGTAGTTCACAGCGACATTGAAACAATCACTTTTGAATTGAAAAAAATACAACACACTGGAGAATAAAGCACTGAAGAATAAGAAAATGTACTTACTTTTCGATAGATGAACCAGACACGAAAAAGTGTTGATGAAGAGCACGAGGGTACACGGAGAGTCGGTTGAAGCGGTGATAAATAACTGACGCGTTTGCCATTTGAAACGTTTTCCCTCCCAACCATCATGCATACGTGACCGAGCGTTATCAGTATGGCCGGAAGCTATTTCCTGTTGTCGATGATAAGGAAAGTTATTATAAACAATGGGGAATCCGCACTTTCTGATAAGAAGTGTTATTTCCGGTGTTCACTGCCATATGAAATGAAATTCTGAAAAATGGATTTTGTTCCGTCACATATCGCTGTATCTCTTTCAATGATGAATTCAGCTTCCTAGACCTTTTCGGCATTGAAAAAGGCATTCTAACCCACTACGTTATGATTTAGCCGCTGGTGTCACTGGGGGCGCTAGTGTCCGGGTCGGCGGCCATTGTGGGTGACGTGTTATTGGTCAGTGGAGTGGAGACGATCATATTGGAGGTGGAGCGTAGGGTAGGCACGCTATTGGTGGGTGCAGACGGCCATGTTGGATGTGGGTGCGGAGGTTGGGTAGGCATGCTATTGGGTGAATTCAACATGAATGGCACTTGTCGTCGAGTTAAAACAGAAATATCGACGTTTCGGATTATCCGAATCATCGAAAAAGAAGCACTTCCGGTCTGTTAAAAATAGAGATAGAGGAAAACAATACTCAATTCGTATTGGACGCATCGAGGACAGTCCAAATTCATCAAAAACAAGAAATGTTAAAATTGAGGTTTCGAACCCACGACCGTCAAATCTCCAAAAATTTGATTTTGATAATTTCGGTATCATTGAATTCGTATCGATGTCAAGATGCATAATTAAACATTTTCCGGTGTCAAAAGGGCAGTAGGAGCAAACTTCGTTATGGGGTGAGATACAAAAGGGTGCGAGTACTCTATCAAGACAACTTTGACTGAAGAACATGAATATGAAAAGTTTGCATGTATATCATGCGGAGTTGAACAAAAACGGGAAATGTCGAAACCTGGGTTCGAACCAGGGACCGCCAGATCTTCAGTCTATCGCTCTTCCAACTGAGCTATTTCGACCAATGAAACAATTTCTTGAAAATCACAATGAGTACCCGACAGGATCGAAAAAACAAGCATCCAGGGTGTCACATAGGCTGATATTGTCATCTTAAAGGAGGAACATGAATATATAGTTTGAAGGCAGGTTGTATAAAAAAAAGTCAACGGCACCGATTTAACATATTTATCATAAAGCAGAAGGAAATATAATAGCCATCGATGACTCTACAAATACATTCTACAGGCATTATCCCCGGATTTACACAGTCGAAACATATACATGCTAAGATGTCTGTAAACGGAGATCAACTGTTTCAAACGAACACAGGCCAATTTTTTTCCAATTAAATTAAATTCGATAACTCGAATAAGTGACATTTTCCGAGGCGTACCGAATGACATCACAACGGTCTTCAGATACATCGATGGACATTCATATTTCTTTCGTCGAAATACATATTACAAGTATAACGAATTCACCCGGAAAGTCTCAGCAGGACAATTCAACTGAAATTTATGCCCCGTCGAAGGACTTTTACAGCAATTGAAGACTCTATCGAAAATTATATCTGTATATGATGATAAATAAATATGTTATTTGTACATCTGTGTTTCACATATGAGTATAAATAACCTCGAACCTCTGTTGAAAGAATGATGTCACTGTGACGTCAGTCCTCATGTTGATGTAATGTGAAAAACCGATACAAACACACCGTTTTCCATGGCCAACCCCAGGAGGAGGTCTTACAAAAGACTGGAGGTGTGCATGGCCTCGTTATGAAGGTTTAAACCTTCGGAATCCCCACTTGTTATCGTTATTTAGGACGAATCTTAAATATCGATAACTGATAGGCCTACCATTTGGAACAATAAAGATGATGGAGGAAACACTTAATGGAAAATTTTGCCTCTGTTCTACTTCAACAGCACGAATACAGACTTCCAAGTCAATGGAGGCGATTCATTAATTCGTTGAAATTTTCGACAGCACGAACTACGGTCTCTAATTCAATAAAGACGGTTCATTATTTCATCGAAATTGGGAAACTTTTCAACAATTAAGAATATCATCCAACATATTCACTGATTTTGTTCACCTCTCTGAGCAGATTGTCGTTGTCGGTGACGTCATCATTCATCTCAAACTGTGTTTGTGGTCACAAAGTTTGTGGAAATTGACCACACACATTACAAATTCTTATTAATTTTTCATACCCAAAAGGTACAGAGCTGGGATCGGAGAGAAACTGTCTTTTTTAGGGGTCTGGGTTCTTGGACCTTGGACCTTTGCCTTTAGGCATTGGAACCGACGTTATCGCCAAACAGAAAGTTTCCGTATTGAGTCCTGTGGAATTTGATTGATATATGGCAGAAATTCTCTGCCACACATCATCAATTGTCACCTCCGATGCAGGCTTGAAACGCATCCACCCTAGTCCTCTGACAAAATCCTTGGAACAGAAAGTGAAACCAATCTGATCGGTTGGCTCCACTCCCTCCGTTCCTTTGAGAATAATTTGGGTGATTGCATCCCTCACCCACCCCACAGGCTCCGCACCCTTGGGTATATTCGCAATTTTGAACTCCACAGTTCTACCCTGGAGTCCAAAACGTCGAATTTTTCTAAAATTATCTTTTACAATGTTAAATTTTTCATTACAAAAATTTTTGTTCACCACAAGACAGGTCTGAACCGCACAATGATCTGGAACAAACAGACTGAAATCTTCATTCTATACCACTTTATACATTCCCTAATTAGGGGATGTTTTTTTTTTTAAATAAAATTTTTTGACTTTGTATTTCCTGGTCTCTGCAAATAATCTTTTCCGTTGCGCCGTAAGGGTTTATATTCGATTCAAAACGCGTTTCTCATTATTTCGCGAAGTTTCGATCCTCCGGAACTTCCAGAAAAGGAACCCATATGGTTCCCGACAGGGATTTTCGTCCTTCTCCATATGGCTCTTGGCGTCAGTGTTTCTCGGCCCACTCTTAATCTTTGTTATATCTGAACGCGGATTATTGTGGATAAACCCATTATCCCCCCCCGTCGTTTGGCCCGTCCCCCTCCCATACTTCCATTCCATCTTCGGAATGGAAGTCTGGGGAAACATTCCCCCAAACCCCCATGCCGTCGCATGGGCCTCAATTTCCCCAAAAAAAATTAAATTTGGAAAATCTGAATTTTGAAAAGTAGCAATGTCATCGTTAGGCACGATTTGGTGCCTCGGTGTCGACTCCGCGTCGTCACCGTCCGATAACCCCTGAGGAAATTTTCCCCGGGGCTGAAGGCCCAGAATGGAAAATTATTTTCCAATACTTTACCCAAAATAACTTTATTTTTTTTCCCCCAACAATTTCCCTGTGGCGCTCCTCCACAGGGAAACCTCATTTACCTTATCTGAATGATCCTCTGTTTTTTTAAATTTTGAAAACTCAAAATCCTCCTGGAGAAACGTCAACTTCCCTTACTCCTGTGGACTGTCCCTTACCACCCTACGCGCCCTCAAGGAATTAACCTCATCCTGAATTCGCGAGCAAGTGACTTTTTTTTCTCGGAATTCGCAACCCGGCAATTGTGTTGGCAAAGTACAAACGCGCCAATCACACACGAGCTCACGCTCCTCGGGATTTTAAAACCAAAATTTCCAACAGGATTCATTATTTGATTTTCTGAATGCAAAGTTTTCTTTGTGATAATTGGCCCAAAACCAATTTCACTGGAGAACGTCAAATTTATTTCCAAAAGCCCTGAATGCCCCAACGTTGTCTTCCGAGCACAGAGAAATTTCTCTGAATCGGGGCTTGTTTAAAAGAATTTAAATTGAAATTTGGAGGTGGGGTATGGGTTGCGTTCGTTGGATTTTCGTGGAACGGGTCATGAAGTGGTGGCCGTTCTCCCAATCGATTTTTCAAAAAGGCCTGGGGATGACTTGAAAATTTTCACGGTTACTAGTTTGAACAGAGGCGTGATTTTCGCAGCCCGACCTACTTTGGAAATTTACATTTTAACCTCTGTTCGCAAAACAAATAAGGATTTGGAAAACCCGTGCAGGAATGTTTGGGGAAAGGACTCCTGGGACCCAAAGGTATTCCCTTTCGGAAGCCGGAAACTCGGTTTGAGAATCCCTTTTCTTCCCGTAACTAATGAAGCCCATTTCGTACTTGCGAAAACAACAAAGTTCAACGAGAACCAATTAGACCATTTTCGTGATCCCTTAAGAAGATCTACCGAAATACGTCCTTGAGCCGCTATCTCATTTGTGCGCCAGCTTCCCAGACCGAAAAATTTCCCAAAAAAATATCTGATTAACACCCTGAAAAGAAGTTGGGGTTGACCTCGGAAACCCCAAAAGAAGCCCTATTCTCCCCAGAGACTCCTGAAATTACGTTCCGGTCCTGGACGAAAATCGCTCTCGATGTTCCCAAATTTTCCCTTTGAAACGATGCGCACTCGACGTCGCGACGTCTGACTTCCTAGTGGCTTGAAACGAACTGCTTCCCACAGCTTTCGCTGCTTTCCACTGCTTTCCGCCAAAAGATGGGTTTCCACGCCCTGTTTCCCGCCAAAATCGACGACGCACACACTAACACGAAGCACTACCGTTCACAAACTCTAACTGCAAACCCCGAACTAAAAAAATGGAACCGCCCTGCCAACTTGAGGGCGAAAAAAATGGAACCGCCAACTGGCCCAAAAACTGGAACCGCCAACTGAGGGCGAAAAAACTGGAACCGCCAACCGGGGCGAAAAAAAACCGTTAGTTCCATATTTCCCAATTCGCGGATTCGCGCGAGAGTCATTAATTGGCTTTTGACTGCAAAGGGGCGTGTCCGAACCACTCGCGATATACTCGCGATCCGCGGGGAGTTCAGCCCTTCGCACCAATCACTGCGCGCCATTCCCATTTCGCATCCTAAAACACAAACGGAGAAAAAAAAACAATCCCCGCTGACTAGGATCGCAACCCCGGGTCCCGTTCAGTTCAATGCATTTCTTATGGAGAATCGCGCTCCGCTAATTTCTATGAAAACCATCAAACATTTCAATTGAATTTTTGGAAACCAGTTCGATTCAAGGAACCGTCTATACAAATATCTATTCCAAAGAAAATTTCACATTAAACGTAAATGCAAAAAAAACGATTGATTTACGAAAAAGAATTTTGCAATGGGTTTTCATACTTTATTTTTTCGAATGAAAATATCTTGTTCTGGGGAAAGAGCCTTTTTAGAATAATACATTCTGATTTCAAAGACCGTTCCGCCCGCAAATCAAGATATTTTTATAATTCTAATTCCCCCCGTACAATTAATCCTATAAACAAATTAATTTTTTTTCCCTATCGAAAAGTGCGGGGATGGCCAAGTAAATTTCCGTTTCTCGAGTTCATCTCGGTTCGTCAACCGATCTGACCCAAATCTGATGGCGCCATCCCTTTTACGGATTATAAAATCAATTTTTTTAGTGGGTCCCGGTACAGACAGGTTGGGTAATCCAATCTCTTCGACAGCGGCGTGCTTGTGACGGTGGCATCCGACCCTTGGTATGACCCTTCCCTACTATAATTAGGCCCCGACTTTAATTATTAATTAACTTATTTTTAACTGTTGAAAAAGTCTGCGCCTACTTCGGTAGAAAATATAAGTTTTGGAAAAAAAATTCCAAAAAAAGGGGAAAAAGCTCCCAATTATGCCTCCGATAAAATGAGTGAATTCTAACATTCCCCGCATTTCAAAAAAAATTTGGAAATAGGTTCTTCGAACCTTTTTGGGCCTTCCTTCAATACGTTCTTTACAAAATTTTTAATTACTTTTTTTGTATAAACGGTTTTTTTGGGACCTTTGAAGGGGAAAACCCAAAAAAACAAGTGCGAGGGGTTGGAAAATTAAAATTTTGTGTTCCGTAACTAAAATGTTAAAATTGAGGGGGTTTGAACCCCGACCGTCAAATCTCCCCAAAAATTTATTTTGATAATTTCGGTATCATTGAATTCGTATCGATGTCAAGATGCATAATTAAACATTTTCCGGTGTCAAAAAAGGGAGGAGGAGCAAACTTCGTTTTTGGGGGGGGGATACAAAGGGGGGGGAGTACTCTATCAAGAAAAAATTTTTTGAAGAACATGAATATGAAAAAATTTTTGATGTATATCATGGGGGGTTTAACAAAAAAAGGAAAAAATCGAAACCGGGTTCGAACCAGGGCCCAGATCTTCAGTCTATCCGCCTTAAAAAAGGGTATTTCGACCAATGAAACAATTTCTTTTTAAAAACACAATGAGTACCCGACAGGATCGAAAAAAAAAACCCCGGGGGTCCCTAGGCTGATATTGTCATCTTAAAGGAGGGGAAAAATATATAATT
>JAFIRS010004248.1:0-94368 GCA_018342105.1 Gonioctena quinquepunctata | reverse complement strand
ATTATGATTGACTTGGAACTGACTATTTTTATTTCCTTAATTAAGAGCTTTGAGTAGAACAGAGTATTGCGCAGTTTCGAAACCCAGTCAAGTGCAATTAAAGCCTGCCCTTCTGGCCTCGTTCTGTGAGTCCAATACTGGAGTGTTTATTTTCTCCACTGAGACTGCCCGGAGCAAAGTGGCCTTCGCACTATAAACGAAGGTGACGCCCGAGGTAATTCCGAATTTGACAGAAACGCACCAAGATCAGGTTGAAGGGGGAAAAAACCCTTACAATGTATCAAGAAATCTATACAAGTGTTGCTCCCAAGGTAGTACCAATTCTAGAAATGGTCACAGCCGTAGAGGCAACAGCTCAATTTACCAGAAGTAGCTGGTGATTATCTGTACAGATCTGATTGCAAAAACACACTCACCCAACCTCATCATCCTAGAATACGAGAGAAATGCTGTAAAATCTCTTCGATCAGATGATTAAATCAAAATACTTTCAGCTGATGAAGATAATGCCTCAGTTGATCTCAAACACTAGATACGAATTACAAAATTTAAATTCCACCACAAGACTGAAAAAGTCTTAAAAACTTGCAAGAAACCGTAATAAAATAAATAGAACAAAAAGTATACAGAACTTAAGCCAAACACAAAAATATACTTCTGAAAACAGAACGGACACAACTTGTGTCACACCATAGCAAACCTCCACATTTCTATAGTCTACCAAAAATCCACGAATTCAATACATCCTTGAGACTTATTGTGAGTTCCATTGGATCCCCCTGTCAGAAACCATATTGATATCTGTTCCGTATCCTAACATCATATATGGAAATAGAGACAGTTTCATTTTATAGAGATAATCAAAGGGTTACAAATCCAAGATGAAGACCTTTTAGTAAGTTTCGATATTGTAAGTCTCTTTACAAATGTTCTGATGAATAAAACTTCAGAAATTAGGGCAACCAAGTTAGAAAATGACATATCATTGAACGATAGAACAAGGATGGATCTAAAAACAATAATATAATTCCTGAAACTATGTGCAAAAATAACCTAAATCCAATTAAAATATGAATACTGTCAACAGGAGTTCGGCTTGGCTATGGGATCCCCATTATCTTCAATTTTGAATAATGTTTTTATGGAACACTTTGAGGAATCTTATATTGAAACCTATCAAAATGCCAAAAAAGTGTGGTGGAGATATGTTGATGATAGTTTCGCCATCTGGAATCAGAATACAGATAAATTAAATTCATTTTTAGATCATATAAACAAACAAGAACCAACTATCGAATTCACATTGGAATGAGAGGAGAGTAACCAACTTTTTCTTTCTGAAGTATAAAAAAAGGATAGTTGAATGCCTCTACAATAGAGCCAAAATTATATGTAATACAACACAAAACTTATTAGAAGAAGAAATTGTTTTCATCAGATCCATACTGAAGAACAATGCGTATCATGATCAATTTGTGGAAACACTCTCAATGAAATTACAAACAATTCACAAAACACCAATACATTCCAAAAATAAGATAATATCTTATGTCCCCGGATTATCCGGGTAACAAGTATGACATCAGAACAACTAACACATTAAGATCGATCCTAACACAAACAAAACTAAAAAACACGGGGAAAAAATGTATATACAATATACCTTGTTCTTGTGACAACAGTTATATCGGTGAAACATCAAGACCGTTGAAAGTGCGCCAGGACAACATCGAGATTATATTAAAAATCGCAGATCACAGATTCAAAATTATCAGAACATGATTTGAAATCCAATGGCGATCACGTGGTAGAATGGAATAAAACGACAATTATAGCAAAAGAACCCCGTAACAAGAAAATAAAACTACCTCATTAAAAATGAAAAATGTATTAGTCCTCAAGATAGCTTAACTACAAATACCTATACAATAGGTGTATGTTGGTCGAATATCCATCAGAAAGACAACAACTTTCCTGGCAAATGCCTCGACGGACGTTGGATTACATCCGATAGATAAACGAGTCCTACAAGGTACTTTGCAAATGTTTGTTGCGAAATGGATAAATATCAACTATCACACTCAGACTGACCACTCTGTAGACCGGTTTCGGGGTATTTGCCCCTCATCAGTACAGGTAGGTCAAGCAGACAAATGACTAATATCTGCGTACCTGATTGAAACACATAATTTCCATCCACTTCAAAGTATTTCGCTGGGAGTTCATTCCTATGTGGTGAAAACTGTATATCAACGAATTCTTCTGATATGGATCGCACGTGGAGACTCTTACTGAAACAACCTTGCATATGGCAGAACGATAATGGATTAAATCCATTATCCGGACAACACTCCTTACATCCAATACACAAGACAATGATTCATCATCCTTCTGATAGAACTCCTTTGACATTAGTCAAAAAAGATCACTTCAGAAAATATTGCGAGATATACATCGTGAACTAATCAATGTAATTGATATTCACAAGATTTTTGAAAACGGAAACGAATACAGTTCCCGAAACGTCAAGTATATTTCCATTCAATATTTTTTTCTGATAGGCAACACTCAGAATACTACTACTACTACTAATTGACAATTTTTCTATTCGTAAAAAATCATTTGGTCTACGCATTAACTTATCGGAGCAAAGTAATTCTTGCTTTTCTACACTTGTATAGATTCCCTGATCCATTTTATTTTAATTTCAGATTCTGAAAAATTATTATTCTCCAAAAAGTGCCATAGATGACTATTTCCCCCAAAAAAATAAGCTTTGGAAAATAATTACAAAATATATTTTAATGGGTGCAAAAGATTGGCTATTATTCATTTCAGGCAATTATTTTTAATGTATTTTTTAATATTCGTCATCTTACGTTTCTTGAGGTACTCTCATATTGAAAACCATATATATATATATTTTAAATTACACACTCAAAGAGTAATTTTAATGGAACATTTACGGTCCGGTCTATTTTATTGCGATTATTCCGAATCCAGCCCTGACTTTTACCCACAAATGGCGTCTTCAGGGTCACTGATTTTGTCTTTCACCTAACGGCCGAGTGTCCTAGCTGTGTTTATTAATTAAGCTGTACCTTAGGTGGAAGATTGTTAGTATTGTTAGCAAACGAAAGATCTTGTTTTACTGGTTTGTTTATATTATTTATTCATATTGTGACAGTATTCCTTTTCCTCGTCATTTTCTTGGTAATATAGACGGTGAAATGTCGAAGGCAAAGAAAATTTTAGAAGAGGCACGTGAAATACAAAATCAGGAATTGGATTTGTTTGATAAAGGAATTTCCACATTCGAGGAGTTGCCTGGCTTATGTAAGTTCTAATTTTGTAGTAGGCGAGGCAGGAGATCCAACCAAACTTTTTTGGTATGCTTTATACTTTGCACTAATAAAGTCATGATACATTATTTTCATATTCATAAAACATTTTTAGCCCCAAAATTCCCAAAATCTAGTTTACATTTCTTTCCACAAAATTATATCATTCAGATATCATAATTTTACGCATCAGGTGTTGGATATTATATTCTTCATGAAGAGTATGAACCTACCTGTCTCTACCACATGCTCTTGTGTATGTCTTTGTATATTCAATATTGAGTAATAAGCATCATTCATAATCAAACCAATATCCTCATTTACCTTCTATATCAATCACCAAAAACTCAAGATCCACGCCTTGTTCGCCTCGAGAATATGAATAAGATTGATTTCGACAGAAAATTCTTTCTGCCCTCACTGCTATAAACACATTCCTCATATACAATTTCAGTAAAAAGTGATCAGAACATTATCTAATCCATAGTAGCACTTCTCTAAGAATATAACATCTGCAGGAGCATGGACCACTAGAAATCTCTAGGAGAAAGCCACAAAAGTAACTATTATAATATATTGAATGCCAACAGTAAAAACCCATTTTAATCCATTATCAAAATTGCAAATAGTTGTTGACGAGGTTGTTGATGATCCATTTCATTTGGCTTGGGATCAACTTTATTTATTTAACAGGTTGACTGCATATATAAATTTAAAAAAATGCCTCTGATGCTAAGTGAAAAAGAATAATTAAAAAGGTATTCTAAAAGAATTCTACTATATATGTTTCCAAAATGTATCAAAATAATAAACAAAATTGCCAAAAACAGAGGGCGGTTGTGTACGTCTGCCCGGGCAATGGTGGCATATTTATGCCTCTGGTGCCAGAGGTCGTCCTTGTAGCAGTTGTTTTATTCGCGTTAGGACTACTTATCAAAGGACCTACAAATTTCAGGACAAACAATAGTAGCTGATAACTATTATACCAGTCTTGAGCTAACAAATATTTTGTTGGGCAATAAAACCATTATATTGGTACACTAAGAGCTAATCGACATGGAAATACCAATGATGTTATACAAAAAAAAGTCATAGGAGGGGAAGTATAAGGACAACAAAATGAAAGAGGTGTGTTGTGTGCGTTTTGAAATGAAAATATAAGAGGGATGTACTTCTCTCCACTAAACACAAGAAACAGAAGAAGTAGAAGTACATCGACATAAGTAGTGTTGTTCACAAATCGAAAGCAATAATGGGATACAATGAAGCAAATTTACATTACATGTACTGTCCCTAAAAACCGCCAAAATTATAGGTCGATATTTTAAATTTGCACATGATACTGTTCTTGTATATAAGGGTAAATATTTGAAACAACTCGAAACAATGGTAAATACTGACCTCAAAAGGTATCACGAATGGCTTATAAAAAATAAACTTCAGCTGAATGTATAAAAAGACCACATATATAATTTTCTCTCAGAAAAATACGAATCTACAGGACATCACAGTGGAGATATGAGGCAAAGAATAACAAGAGTCCATAATACTGAATATCTGGGACTAGTAGTCGATGAAAACCTACGCTGGAATAATCATGTCACCCATCTAGAAAAAAAAGTAGTTCCAATGATTGGTTGGTTGTAGACACTACTTATGCCCATATTCACTCCACCAAATGTACAGTGCATATTTCTCTTGCATTTTTAGTTACTTAATTCCATTGTGGGGTACATGTGGAAAGTCTTTATTCAAAAAAATAAAAACACTTCAAAATAAAGTTGTAAAAATCTTATTCAGGCTTGATTACAGAACCTCAGCTCTGATACTTTATACAGAGTAACACCTAGATTCTGCCTATTCAGGATATTTTAAAAATTGAACAAGATATATTATATACATGGTTATAAATGAACAAGTTAAATGTAATTCCAACTTTATGTTTGTTAATCTGCGCCATGAATACAATACCAATGTCTTTTTAGAACCTGTACGAACTAATATTGGCCTAAGCAATCCAATTACACAATGCATGAAAACTTATAACACTCTTCCCAAGAAAATAACAGATAGCCCCAATATATGTATATTTGAGAATGAAATAAAGAGTTTTCCTACTTGCCTACTCAATGAATGATCGGCATACAATTTTCTTCTTCCCTGATATTTTTTGTGAGATTTTAAGCTACATTTGTATTATATTGTCAAGTCCCCCTTTTTTCTCATTTAACATCAAGTTAGGTTAGTATATAATATAATTCTACAATTCAACAATTTAAATATTTTTCTCATTTACTCCCAGTAATATTTCCCAATCAAATTCTTAAACATGTAATTAACTATAATTTTAATATCCACATCATTTCGGTACGCTCGGTATATATTTCATGTCTGTCAGACTAGGCCAAATTCGGTGCTTTTACCGCGAAGAATCAGTTTGAAGTTCTATGTTCGGAAGTCAGTAATGCCGATATCGAAAACGTGTACTCATTGTGGTAATATTTAATCGCAAAACTCGCTCGGTGACATATAAAGTGCCAAATTTGGAAACTACATTTTAATTGAACAACCAGAGATATACAGTCCACACCCCACAGTGAATAGGGTTGCAACCCCAATCAAAAGTGGCGAGAAAGGGATGAAAACCAGAAGCCTATTTTGTCAGATCAAAGTTGCCACCTTACTTCATTCAAAATTATAGAATGTTAACAATTTTTGGTCCTTCGAGCCGGATTAAGTAAATATTAGAATTTCCGAATTTAAATTGTGTTTTTTAACGTATTCTCGTTTTCCATTTTGCAATAACCTTGAATTTATTCGATCAATTTATCGCACTTCACAACTTGGAATCCCTTTTTTTACGTTGTTTTTTTTCTCTCATCGAACAGGTGTGATTCATGATTCTCAAAATTCTTTCCGCACTGTGTGTTCATACATTAACCTCACCTTTTTAATAATAAATAAATTGAAATTAATAAAATGTCGGCAAAACAACTAAAACAAGCTCGTTCCTCACGAGATATTGCAATCGATAGATTATTTGATATTTATCAATGTGCCCAAAGTTCAGTAAATAATCTGGTTAACCATACGATTTTCAAAATGAGATATAATGATTTAGCTGATATTTATGGAGAATTTAATTCACAACATAATGCTATAATTCAGAATCTCGCACAGCAAGAAGATGGGGAAACTCCTGATAAGGATGTGAGGTCAGTAGTGGATTCCCAGTATTTTGAAATCAAAGCATTTATCACGATCACTTTGAAACCGTATCTACAGGTACACCCTCGTCAACTCCATTAATGCCTCAAATCATAAATTCGAATATCAACCTCCCCATATTAAATATACCTGTTTTTTTTATGGAATTCTCAGAACTTGGCCTACATTTATTGGCTTATATGATTCCTTAATTCACAAAAATTGTGCAATTTAAAAAATTGAAAAGTTTCAATATTTGCTTTCTGTATTATCCAGGGAAGCTCTTTCTTTAATAAGAAGTCTCCTTCTGGATAGTAATAACTATGAAATAGCTTACGAAAATCTGAATGCAAGATATCAAAATAAAAGAGCTTTTGCAACTTTTTACTGGGATGAAATCAACAATAGCGCCAGAGTAAACACTGAATCCCCCGTTGGTTTGAGGAATTTATTGGATACATTCAATAATAATTTACAAGCTCTTGATAATCTTGGTTTTTATGTAGATCAATGGGATTTTATTTTATTTCACCTCGCAAAAAAGATCGATGAAGACTCACTCAAATGTTTCGAAATGAAACATGCCTCCTCAGAGGTACCAACTTATATTTCACTTTATACATTTCTCGACACTCATTGTCTCGCATTGAATTCGGTATTTCTTGCAAATTCATCAAACAATTCAAAACCCTTTCAAAACAAAAAAAGTTCCCAATTTCAAAAATATCCTAATTTTCACAAAAGTTCATCCACCTTACTCACGAACACACATGAAAACTCTACAAAATGTTCTTTGTGTAAACTGAATCATTCTATTTATAAATGTCATGAATTTTTATCGAAAACTCCGAAAGAGAGGTATAATATCATTAAGCAAAATAAATGGTGTTCAAATTGTTTGGGGTACAAACATACTTTGAAAAATTGTTCATCTAAATCTTGCTGTCATATTTGTAACAACAAGTTCCACCATACACTTTTGCATTTTGATAATGATCGTCCTATCCCCTCTCAAAATTATTCAGAAGCCTCTACTTCGGAAAATCCTGTTCATGCGGTTAATGAGGTTAGCTCTTTGGCTAGTGTTCTCCCAAGAACCACTGTTCTGCTCTCAACCGCTCAGGTTGAAGTACTTGACTCCAAAGGAAAGTATCAAATTGTCCGTGTGCTTCTTGACTCTGCAAGCCAAGCTTCATTCATAACGGAAGGTTGCGCCAACCTTTTAGATTTGAACAAATCCCAAGCTTTCTCTTGCAATAAATGGTTTGGGAAATATGGCTTCCTTAGCCTTCCTCTTACGTAACCTGTAAATTACGACCTGTGGGTTCAACTCATCCTATGATAGATAGATATATCTTTATTTCAATTGGGAACCCTAATATACATATGAAAAGTAATTGCTAATATATATAATAATATTAATAGCATAAATATAAAATTAATACATAAATATAAAACATACATATAAAACAGACATAAATACTATAAATCACTTTTTACCTAAGTAACACTTTAAACTGAGAGAATTATTATATTACAATCATATCCGTATATCTAGATATGGTACATTTAGGACAAAACATTTAAGTGATAGAACAACCAAGTTAGGACAATCAATGATAAAATAACAAGAAAAAATAAACATAAGTAAATACTAAGAGTAAATATATGTATAAAAATATTTTCACATAATATGAAATTCAACAAAAGTGTAATATTCCGTACTATTAGTCTGTGAATTTATTTTGGACGTATTCCTTCAATTTACTTTTAAAATCGATCAAAGAAGTAGATGTTCTAACAGAATCCGGTAGTTTATTAAAATTCACAAAACCCCTAAAAAATAGAGAGTTCATGGTACTACGGTAGGAAGTGCTGTGTACATAAATGTTATTTTTGCTAGGTGTGTTATGATTATGTATATCTTTATTGTATGTTATAAACTGTTGAAAGTATTCTGGAGCCATATTATTAGTTATCTTGAATATGAAAATCATGGTATGATAATAAAGTCTGTTTTCCACTGAAAACCAACCAAGTGTCATCAACATCGATCTTATTGGGGTAAGGCGATTCGCTTTTAAAATTACCCTCATACCACGATTTTGCAATTTTTGAAGCATGTTCAATTTATTCAGATTGAATAAGTACACAATGGATGAGCAGTAATCAAAGTGTGGCTGGATTATTGAATTATACACGGTGATTTTAGTCTGGCTTGATAAGTGTTGAGATATTCGGGTGAAAAAATATAGTTTTTTTGAATTTTTCTTGTAAATGTATTCAAAATGGCTACTAAAATTTAGAAAATTATTTAGAACAAATCCCAGATATTTAACATTTGGAACAAATTGTATATTTTCATTATTGATGTTTAAAATACTCTCACTAAAATCAATGGTTTTGTACTTGAGTTTTGTTGTGAAGATCATTGCCTGTTTTTGGATATATTCAATTTAAGTTTATTTATACTAAGGTATTTGTTTATTTCTGTCAATACAGTGTTTATTTTTTCAATAGCTGTTTCAATATTAGTATCACTACATGCAATCATGGTGTCATCAGCAAACAGATTAATGAATTCACATTCCACAAAGAGCTCAATATCATTCAAGTATAATGTAAACAATAGGGGACCTAGTACACTTCCCTGTGGAATACCTACATCATTACTCAAATCTGACGATGTTTGATCCTTAAAACATCCTCGTTGCTTGCGGTGTTCAAGGTAGTCATTCAACCAATCCAACACTTTACCACCAATACCGTACTGCCTTAGTTTCGATAACAATATTCTCCTGTCAATTGTTTCAAAGACCCTCTTGGGGTCAAGAAATACAGTAACAACAAATTTATTGTTATCTAGATGAGTTTTAATATAGCATATAGTGAGTTGCAGTGCTGATTCACAGGAATACTGCTTTCGAAACTCCGACTGATTATTCATCAATATTGAATTTTCAGTAACATGACATAGTAATTGTTCATAGACAACTGGTACTAGAAGTTTTTCGATTGGTGGTAGAGTGTTAATCGGACGAAATTCTTCCGCTTTGTATGTATGTGCTACTTTTTGAATGGGTACAACTTTGCTAATTTTTAATTTATGTGGGATTTTACCAGTATGCAAGGATGTATTAATGAAATTTAAAATAACATGACCAATGGTTTCGAACACTTCTTTCAACATTCTGCAGTTCAGGGTTTCATGCAAAGAAAGCTTATTATTGAGGCTGCCCACTATTATATGTAGATCTTGCATCGATAGTATTGCAAATTTATCCAATTTCAAAAATAAATTTTTGTTCATGTTACTCCATCTTTCTGTATTGTTTATACTCTCTACGATATCCTGAATACTTTCGATGAAATATTTATTGAAACTTTGTGCTATTTCCATATTATCTTTTAACATTAATCGCCCATCACCATTTATAAAGCTTATATTTGGTGGGACGTCCTCACGTTTATTGTTCACTAAGTTTTTTAAGGTTTTCCTTTTTGGTTTTCAACCTATAATTTTGTCAACATAGTCTGTTCTTTTTTTTTTGTTTCAAAAGATTAACTACACTATTTCTATGTTCTTTAAAGATTTGCCATTTCATTTGTTTTCCATTATCAACACAATATTTAAACTCTTTATAGGCCCTGTCACGCATTTTGATTTTATCAACCAAGGTAGGTTTGATCTATAATGACAAGTTTCAATTGGTGCAATATCATTTATAACATTTTAACAATTTTCAAAATTTCTTGATATATGACTTCAACATCAATAGTGTCTAGATTAAAGTTCTGCCTTATAAGTCTAGTTTTAATATCGTTAAGATTTTCAATTTTAAGAGTTCTGAATTTTTTTACATTAACATGTGGTTGTATAGAATTATTAAATTAAGTTACTGATATTACTGAATGATCGGTTATTTTTGGACAGTCCTGTACATCCGCCCTCAAATTATTTCGGTTACTTGAAACATAATCCATCAATGTTAAGCTGGTATCAGTAATACTAGTATATTTGGTTACACATTGTTCAATTCCATAGGTAGTCAAGAGATTTATCATTTTCCTACTATAGAAAGAATTAGACATTAGATCTATGTTAAAGTCGCCAACTATCACACAATGATTATTGTTTGAGAATAAAACATCACAAATAATTTCAAACTCTTCAATGAATTTTGAATGAGAACTTGATGGAGAGTGGTAGAGACATGCAACTAAACAGTATTTTGTTATGAAATCAATTTTCAATACTTTACACCAATAGCTGTCTTGTAGTTTGAATGTTTTGAATATAGTATAATTTAATTCTGTTCTGACCCCTCCTGTGTGCCTACTATTTGAATCAACAACATATTAATTTTTCCAGGTTAATTTCAGTTTCTTCAATATCCGCTGTTTTTCTGATTTCACTGAGTAAAATAAGTTTTGGATTGTATGAGGTGGGACTTTCTTGAATTTGATCCGGATTTTTCACAATACTTTGGGCATTGAGATAGATTATATCAGTATTATACAGTACATTAGGGTTCAATGGGCATTTTTTTGTTCCATTTTATCCACAATCATTGGTTTATTATTAATGAATTTAATTGTTTCATTGTTACAGCCATTTTCAATCATATTCTTGAGTTTACTTTTTATAAGTTGAAAATAATCCCGTTGTGCCTTGGTCTGATCACCATAGATTCTAATACTAGGAATATCACAAAGATGTTTATTTCTGAGTACAAATTTTGCATCATCAGTTGCCTTAAGGATAACCTTGATAGGTCTAGCTCTATTTGATACATATTTACCCAATCTAAACATTTTTAAGTCACTTTTGTTGACAGCATTTTTGTTGACAGCATTGATGCTGTTACACTTTCCACTGCCTTGTTATCTTCAGATACTCTTTCTTGTTGGGACTTCATTTGTGATTCATTCACATTGAAGATAATTATATTTGAAGCACGATTTTGCCTCTCAACCATTTCATTCATCCATTCGTCCCTATTTTCCACCGAAAATTTTTCGACATTTCTCGAAATCACTGAGTTTTTCAGCTTCTAGGTTGTCTAATTTAACAAGTAGTTTTGGAATCAGTCGAACTCCATTTTGGCAATCCGCACAATATAATTTGAGGATCCTTTTTCCTCTCAGGTCCATTACTTTCATCTCACTCGCATTAAGTCCTGAGCATTCCTTATGAGTCGATCGTTGACAGCTATCATATAATATGGTAATCTCTCCAGACTTGAGTTTGCAGATAACACATTCCATATTGAAAAGGGAAACATTCTCAATTGAATATTGATAGAAAGATTTTTCAGTGAATTGAAAAATCCACGACTAAAATAATAATTTCTTAGGTATATGAATATCGTTTATTGCCTGGACTATAAAGTTGCAATAAGAAACCAGAGATAAATACTTTTTTCCACTCTAATCACCAACGGTTTTTTTGACACTGGCTTATTACTTTTTTATTATCAGAATTCGTTTCTTCACTCAGCATAAATACCAAATGCAGCTGTAACACTTTAGTTAAGAGACTGAATATAAGTAAATTTGGATGCCCTATGAAATTCTGCACAATTTGATACCAAATACTATATTGATCTTTTAGGCCAAATTACTCAAAATTTACTATTTAGATGAGCTATAGATTTATGTCCTTCTTCTTTGAACTGACAAATATATAAGTTAAAGTCTCAATTATACCAAGAATTTGTTCTGAAATGCCAACTTCACAGTTTTCTATTGAGAAATGGCCTCAGTTGGCAAATATAAAGCTTGCCGATTCACGTTTCAATATTCCTGGACCGATTGATATGCTGTTAGGTGCTGATGTTTTTTCATTTATTTTTTCAAATGGAAACATAGATCCTTGTACAGGATATCCTGCAGCTTTCAATACAATATTTGGATGGGAGAAATGAGTTCTGCCAGGTGTTCCCCCCGTTCAGAAATACATTCCCTTTTAGTTTCCTGTGAGACATCGCTGGAAAACAACCTTAAATTATTTTGGCAATTGGAGGAAATTCTATCTGTCGAACCTCTCTCGGTTGATGATGCGTTATGTGAAAATATATTCGATAAAACTTATTCTCGTACCTCTGTTGGAAGGTATATTGTTTCTCTTCCCTTCAGGGACTCTGAACCCTATTTTACAGGTACTCGTTCACATGCCCTCAAACGATTTTACGCTCTGGAACGTCGTTTATATCAGAATCCAGAACTTCTCGAATATTTTAAATTCATGAAAAATTACTTGGATAGTGATTTCATGGAACCAACAGCAGTTCCATCTCCGTATGAGAATAATTATTACATTCCTCATCACTGTGTTTTCAATCCCAATAGCCCTACGACCAAACTCAGAGTTGTTTTCGACACATCTGCGAAGTCTCCTTCTGGTTTATCCTTGAATGATACCCTATTAACAGGAAGAAAACTCCAGCAGGATCTGGTCGCTCTTCTGTTACGTTTTCGTCTCCACGAATTCGTATTTACAGCTGATATAAAGGGTATATAAAGGGAGATTCTAGTTAAGGAATCTCATCGAGATTTTCAACGGCTTTTGTGGCGCTTTTCCATTGACGATCCCATACCAGATTTCCGTTTAACACGTGTCAGTTTTAGCATATGTGCCAGTCCCTACCTTTCTTTGAAAGTTTTGACTCAACTAGCCGCAGACGAAAAAAATTATTTTTCTCTAGCATCTCAAATATTGGTAAGAGACATTTATGTAGAGGATATATGTTCAGGAGGTCGGTCTTTGGAAGAAACCAAATCTTTACAGGATGAATTGATTGCTTTACTTAAACGAGGTTTTCCTCCGGAAGATTGTCAACAAACAGGTTTGATCTATAATGACAAGTTTCAATTGGTGCAATATCATTTATAACATTTTAACAATTTTCCAAAATTTCTTGATATATGACTTCAACATCAATAGTGTCTAGATTAAAGTTCTGCCTTATAAGTCTAGTTTTAATATCGTTAAGATTTTCAATTTTAAGAGTTCTGAATTTTTTTACATTAACATGTGGTTGTATAGAATTATTAAATTAAGTTACTGATATTACTGAATGATCGGTTATTTTTGGACAGTCCTGTACATCCGCCCTCAAATTATTTCGGTTACTTGAAACATAATCCATCAATGTTAAGCTGGTATCAGTAATACTAGTATATTTGGTTACACATTGTTCAATTCCATAGGTAGTCAAGAGATTTATCATTTTCCTACTATTGAAAGAATTAGACATTAGATCTATGTTAAAGTCGCCAACTATCACACAATGATTATTGTTTGAGAATAAAACATCACAAATAATTTCAAACTCTTCAATGAATTTTGAATGAGAACTTGATGGAGAGTGGTAGAGACATGCAACTAAACAGTATTTTGTTATGAAATCAATTTTCAATACTTTACACCAATAGCTGTCTTGTAGTTTGAATGTTTTGAATATAGTATAATTTAATTCTGTTCTGACCCCTCCTGTGTGCCTACTATTTGAATCGCAACGAACATGATTATATTTTTCCAGGTTAATTTCAGTTTCTTCAATATCCGCTGTTTTTCTGATTTCACTGAGTAAAATAAGTTTTGGATTGTATGAGGTGGGACTTTCTTGAATTTGATCCGGATTTTTCACAATACTTTGGGCATTGAGATAGATTATATCAGTATTATACAGTACATTAGGGTTCAATGGGCATTTTTTTGTTCCATTTTATCCACAATCATTGGTTTATTATTAATGAATTTAATTGTTTCATTGTTACAGCCATTTTCAATCATATTCTTGAGTTTACTTTTTATAAGTTGAAAATAATCCCGTTGTGCCTTGGTCTGATCACCATAGATTCTAATACTAGGAATATCACAAAGATGTTTATTTCTGAGTACAAATTTTGCATCATCAGTTGCCTTAAGGATAACCTTGATAGGTCTAGCTCTATTTGATACATATTTACCCAATCTAAACATTTTTAAGTCACTTTTGTTGACAGCATTTTTGTTGACAGCATTGATGCTGTTACACTTTCCACTGCCTTGTTATCTTCAAATACTCTTTCTTGTTGGGACTTCATTTGTGATTCATTCACATTGAAGATAATTATATTTGAAGCACGATTTTGCCTCTCAACCATTTCATTCATCCATTCGTCCCTATTTTCCACCGAAAATTTTTCGACATTTCTCGAAATCACTGAGTTTTTCAGCTTCTAGGTTGTCTAATTTAACAAGTAGTTTTGGAATCAGTCGAACTCCATTTTGGCAATCCGCACAATATAATTTGAGGATCCTTTTTCCTCTCAGGTCCATTACTTTCATCTCACTCGCATTAAGTCCTGAGCATTCCTTATGAGTCGATCGTTGACAGCTATCATATAATATGGTAATCTCTCCAGACTTGAGTTTGCAGATAACACATTCCATATTGAAAAGGGAAACATTCTCAATTGAATATTGATAGAAAGATTTTTCAGTGAATTGAAAAATCCACGACTAAAATAATAATTTCTTAGGTATATGAATATCGTTTATTGCCTGGACTATAAAGTTGCAATAAGAAACCAGAGATAAATACTTTTTTCCACTCTAATCACCAACGGTTTTTTTGACACTGGCTTATTACTTTTTTATTATCAGAATTCGTTTCTTCACTCAGCATAAATACCAAATGCAGCTGTAACACTTTAGTTAAGAGACTGAATATAAGTAAATTTGGATGCCCTATGAAATTCTGCACAATTTGATACCAAATACTATATTGATCTTTTAGGCCAAATTACTCAAAATTTACTATTTAGATGAGCTATAGATTTATGTCCTTCTTCTTTGAACTGACAAATATATAAGTTAAAGTCTCAATTATACCAAGAATTTGTTCTGAAATGCCAACTTCACAGTTTTCTATTGAGAAATGGCCTCAGTTGGCAAATATAAAGCTTGCTGATTCACGTTTCAATATTCCTGGACCGATTGATATGCTGTTAGGTGCTGATGTTTTTTCATTTATTTTTTCAAATGGAAAAATAGATCCTTGTACAGGATATCCTGCAGCTTTCAATACAATATTTGGATGGGAGAAATGAGTTCTGCCAGGTGTTCCCCCCGTTCAGAAATACATTCCCTTTTAGTTTCCTGTGAGACATCGCTGGAAAACAACCTTAAATTATTTTGGCAATTGGAGGAAATTCTATCTGTCGAACCTCTCTCGGTTGATGATGCGTTATGTGAAAATATATTCGATAAAACTTATTCTCGTACCTCTGTTGGAAGGTATATTGTTTCTCTTCCCTTCAGGGACTCTGAACCCTATTTTACAGGTACTCGTTCACATGCCCTCAAACGATTTTACGCTCTGGAACGTCGTTTATATCAGAATCCAGAACTTCTCGAATATTTTAAATTCATGAAAAATTACTTGGATAGTGATTTCATGGAACCAACAGCAGTTCCATCTCCGTATGAGAATAATTATTACATTCCTCATCACTGTGTTTTCAATCCCAATAGCCCTACGACCAAACTCAGAGTTGTTTTCGACACATCTGCGAAGTCTCCTTCTGGTTTATCCTTGAATGATACCCTATTAACAGGAAGAAAACTCCAGCAGGATCTGGTCGCTCTTCTGTTACGTTTTCGTCTCCACGAATTCGTATTTACAGCTGATATAAAGGGTATATAAAGGGAGATTCTAGTTAAGGAATCTCATCGAGATTTTCAACGGCTTTTGTGGCGCTTTTCCATTGACGATCCCATACCAGATTTCCGTTTAACACGTGTCAGTTTTAGCATATGTGCCAGTCCCTACCTTTCTTTGAAAGTTTTGACTCAACTAGCCGCAGACGAAAAAAATTATTTTTCTCTAGCATCTCAAATATTGGTAAGAGACATTTATGTAGAGGATATATGTTCAGGAGGTCGGTCTTTGGAAGAAACCAAATCTTTACAGGATGAATTGATTGCTTTACTTAAACGAGGTTGTTTCCATTTGCAAAAATGGTCTAGCAATAATCCCGAATTTTTGAGAGGTTTTCCTCCGGAAGATTGTCAACAAACAGAGCTCAATTTCCACTCAGATGATCCCCTGCTCAAAGTATTATGTCTCAAGTGGCATCCTACCCTTGACCATTTTTCTTTTGAAATAAAAAATCTAGACAAACCCTGTACAAAAAGGACTATTCTATCAGAAATCGCAAGAATATTTGATCCTCTGGGTTTCTTGTCTCCCTTGTCATTTTTCGCGAAATATTTAATCCAGTTTCTTTGGAATTTGGGTTGTGATTGGGATGAAATTTCACCTCTCGAGGTTACTGAAAATGGGCTCGAATAGAAACTAACTATCTCTTCTTTCCAAAGTGAAAATTCCTCGCTATATCATGATAGATAATTATGCTTCATGTGAATTACATGTGTTTTCGGATAGCTCTGAAAAAGGTTATGCCGCAGTTGCATACCTGCACTTTAAAGTTTCCCATGAGACTTTCGAAACCAAATTAATTTGTGGAAACTCTAAAGTTGCTCCTCTCAAGAAATTGTCCATACCTCGCCTGGAACTGTGTGCAGCAGTTCTCTTATCCTCATTGTTAGATTATATTCTCAAAACATTTTATGGTTTCATTCAATTTTCACAAGTTTGTGCTTGGAGTGACTCAATGGTGACCCTTGCTTGGATCAAGCCTTCTGCGCATCGCTGGAAGACTTTTAGTAATGGGGTGAGTTACATTCAAGAAAGGATTTCCCCCGCACAGTGGCATTACGTCCAAACTCATGAAAATCCCGCAGATTGTGCATCTCGTGGACTATTTCCCTCTGATCTCCTTAACCATCCCTTGTGGTGCAATGGACCTCGATGGTTACAGTTTCCTCAAAGTCATTGGCCATCCTACAAACCCAATTTAGATTCTTCTAAAATGTCTGAAGAAGAAAAAAATATTTGTTTAGGTTTTTTTATATCTCTCGATAATTTGGATGATTTGTTGGAAAAATTTTCCTCTATTCGCAAAATCCAACGCATTGTTGTATATTGGTCCGCTTCGTTAGACATAAAAAAAATTTGAGACAGAAACTGAATGCTGCTTTTATTGAAGAAGAACTTCATGAAGCACTTCTTATACTTGTAAAGCGTGTTCAACACGTATCATTTTCCCAGGAGATTAAAAGTTTGGAGAATCAAACCCCCTTGCCTAAGATTTTCCGAAAATTAAATCCTTTCAATGGCGAAGATGGTATCCTCAGGGTGGGCGGTCGTTTACATTTTTCGGGTTTATCTTACGAACAGAAACACCCTGCCCTACTTCCTCGTAAACATCGTCTAACAGATCTTATAATAGAATCTATTCACAAAGAAAATTTCCATCCCGTATTACAAACTTTACATTTTCTCATAGCTCAAGATTTTTGGATACTCTCTCCAAAAAGGGCTATTAGAAATATTCTGTCGAAATGTTATAGGAGTTTTCGCGTAAACCCCTATCCCTTACAACCCTTCATGGGTAATTTACCTGCACCAAGAATCCATATGGAGAAACCTTTTTCCTGCATTGGTGTTGATTATGGTGGCCCTTTTCACATAACGATGGGAAAAAGGCAGGGGTATTAAGTCACAAAAGGATTATATTTGCCTTTTTATATGTTTTGCCACCAAAGCAATTCACATTGAATTTGCGTCAGATTTGTCATCTGATGCCTTCATTGCTCCTCTTCGGCGATTTATCAGTCGACGAGGTCTTTGTTCTCGCATCTTTTGCGATAGGGGAACCAACTTCGTTGGTGCTCAGAAAGTGCTCGCTGAGTTTATAAAAGAAGCAGCTGAGGCAGAAAAAAATTATTTCTACTTTAGCGCTCCCGGCTCACTTCATTTCAATGGCCTCAGTGAGGCTGGCATTAAATCTATGAAGACTCACCTGGTGCGAGTTGTTGGATTACAAATCTTAACTAATGAAGAGTTTTATACCCTCCTAATTCAGATTGAAGCTTTGTTGAATTCTAGGCCCCTGTCCGCTCTGAGTTCCGTTGCTAATAACTTAACCGCATTGACAGCAGGGCATTTCCTAACTCTTGAACCACTTACATCTCTTCCTAATTCTGATCTCACCCATTTGAAATTGAATACTTTAGATCGGTGGCAACTGCTACAGAATTTCCAACAAAATATATCGAATCGATGGAGTTCAGAGTATCTTCATACTCTTCAACAACGGCAAAAATGGTTTACTCAAGGAAAAACCTTGAAAATCGGAGATTTGGTCATTCTAAAAAATGAAACTTTATCACCTCTGCAGTGGAGGTTAGGTAGGGTAATTAAAACCCATCCAGGGGCGGATGGAATTGTGAGGGTCGCGTCGGTGAAGACAAAGCAGGGTGTAGTATTTCAGAGACCCCTTGTCAAACTCTGTCCTTTACCTCGTCCGAGTTAAAATACTATGTATTTTGGTGGGCGGAAATGTTAAGTTCCCCTTTTTTTCTCATTGAACATTAAGTTAGGTTAGTATATAATATAATTCTACGATTCAGCAATTTAAATATTTTTCTCATTTACTCCCAGTAATATTTCCCAATCAAATTCTTAAACATGTAATTAACTATAATTTTAATATTAACATCTTTGCGGTACGCTCGGTATATATTTAATGTCTGTCAGACTAGGCCAAATTCGGTGCTTTTACCATGAAGAATCAGTTCGAAGTTCTATGTTCGGAAGTCAGTAATGCCGATATCGAAAACGTGTACTCATTGTGGTAATATTTAATCGTAAAACTCGCTCGGTCACATATAAAGTGCCAAATTTGGAAACTCTACAATTTCATTGAACAACCAGAGATATACAGTCCACACCCCACAGTGAATAGGAGGTTGCAACCCCCAATCAAAAGTGGCGAGAAAGGGATGAAAACCGGAATCCAGGTAAGCACCAAACCTCTGCCTATTTTGACAGATCAACGTTGCCATCTTACCTCATTCTAAATTATAGAGTGTTAACATATATAATTCTTAGGTTAATTCTAATAGTATTATTATGTGATTGAATTATAAGTTTAGCTAGTTTTCCGAGACCAGCATGTGCTGTGCTGCTTTGGAATAACCTTTTTTTGAAAGTTGGCTATAGAATTCATTCTGGGGATTAACATAGTATACATCTAGCGCGCTAATAAGAAAATAAAAATGCCATAATTTCGAGAGCATGTAGTAAGATCATGGAAGTAAAACTTAGCAAAAGCAAACACAAATCCACAAATTTTTCATTTTAGATAATGGTGGATGCCGTCCAATAAAAGTGCATTTTTCTCAAAAATCGTTGCTCCAATCGACTTAACAACACGAGTACTTTCATTCTGCAAATTGTCCAGGCAACCTGGTTCTGCTGAAAAATTTCAGTCCTTTCAACGATTTTGGGTGTTGATCATCGGGGGGCTGTCCATTCCTGACTTTATAGCAAACCAACTGATTCATGCATGAAACCTCATCGAAGGAATTCATTTGTTTTGTCAATCACCAAAATGTGGTTGGTTTTCAATTTTCACTTCGGAAGTTATCAATTTTTTTAAAATTTTGTTACTTCCAGAGGGAGGCATTTAGTAACAAAAGAGTTTAGAAAAAAAGTTATGTGAAGTACTGGTGATATTTTGATCCCATCTTAATATTCCCGGCTTTGAAAAGTTTTCATTTTAGATGAAGGTGGACGCTTGGGTTGGATATCGTCAAATAAAAATATATTTTTATCAAAAAACATGCTTAGATCGACTTTCCATACGAGTACTTTCAGTCAGAGAATTTTCCAGGAAAACTTGTTTTGTTGAAAAATATTGGGGGCAGTCCGTTCCTGACTTTGTAACAAACCAACTGACTCGTGCATGAAACCTCATCAAAGGTATTCATTTGACCAATATAGAATTTTATTTTTCTTTACCAGTATAAATGTCCCATTTTTGCAATCAAAATTTGAAATTTTTTCCTAGTGTTTTTTATTAGCAATCTCAAAACCGATCTAATTATCACCGCTGGCAAGAGGAAACAGAAAAGTTAGTCAGCTACACGGCAGTCATATATGACAGCCATGGTATATTGAAATTTTTATCCAGCGGTCATATACCACTGCTATGGCGGTCAACATCTTAAATTTATGTATCATATTTCATTGCGAAAGATTAATTGCTGAATTTATTTCCAACTTACAAAGTACCGTTTAAATCAAGTGAAAAAAAACTTGATTGTTCGAAAATATGTATAAACAATAATGGAAATACTTTGACAAAATGTACATTCTAAATTGATATTAGTTCAATCATTACTAAAAAAACACATACAATATTGAAAAGGGAAACATTCTCAATTGAAAATTGAATAGAAGGATTTTTCTGACAATTGAAAATCCACGACAATAAATAAGTTATTGTTTGTAGTATCTAACAGAAAACAACTACTTCCCAGGCTTGAACGATGGAAGATAGTGACTAAAGTCTATCTTTCAGTTGCAGATGATTCCACATCTGATTTTATGAACATCCTGTTCATAAATTCGAACAAATCACATACAATATGTTATAGCGTATGATGAAACATCATCATCTGTACACATTTTCTGTGTTTTGGACTATTTGAAGCATTTGTTGATATATCTGCAATCATGTTATCCGTAGTTTTCTAGTTGACAAATATATTTCATTCTTCAATAGTTTGCCGAACAAAATTATGCCTGATGTCTACACAGTTCTGCAATGATACATGGGACTTCTAGTTAATTTTGCTCTCCCAAAAAGTTTTTGCAAAAGTCCTTTCATAAATATTGCCTCTTAGACCTCTGTACTGGATAATGTCACAGTCCTCTGCTTTCTAGATTCCCAAGAAACTGCTGCATCACCTAGTAAAAAAAAAATGCAAATCCAGTGTATGATTTTTTGTCATTTTCATCATTAACCCAGTCTGCATCTACAAATCCTTCTAAATCAACCCTTGTCTTCTTGAATGTCTGACAATAATTGGGTGTACCTTTCAGATAGATATCTCAAAACTCGATTTGCTGCTCTCCAGTGTATTTCATCATAATTATTGTTGAATTGGCTGAGTACACTGGGTTATATCAGGTCTAGTTTCTACAGAAAAATACATTAAGTATCCAATTAATTGTGGTTAAGGAATATTTTACATTATTTCTCCATCTTGTTCATTTGGCTTCATTAATTTTTTATTCACATCCAACGGATTATTTACAGGATTTGAATTATTCAAATTATTTTTAATAGATCTTCGAAATACTGTTGCTTAGCCAAATAAATTGTATGGTCCATTCTTTCTCTTTTTATTCTTAAACCAATTCAAAATTTTGCTTCTCCTAAATCCTTCATCTGGAATTCCTCCATCAAATTATCTTTCAGTTCTGGAATATAGAGTGCCTCTTCAACCGATTTTGGCTCGTCTTGGGCACCTGAAGACCATTTTCTTGGTTTTCGAAGTCTTTTAGATCTCCTATTGGAAATATCTTCAGTTTTATTGATGCTTTGCTGTCATCTGATACCTGTATTTCTGTTTGTACTACTTCTTTATGTCAAATATAACCAATTATACGTATTTCTCCCTTATTCTCATTTCCAATCATAACTTCTTTGGTCTTCTCTTCTGATATTTTTACTTGGTTATTTGTTCTTTCTTCTATGAGTACAACATCTCTCACAATTATTATTTCAGTGGGTTTAATAAGTCTGTTGCCTTTGGCATTTTCATAATACCCAGTGAAAATATACTCTTTGGATTTTTCATCCCACTTCGTACGTTTCGCTTATGGAACACCAGCTAGAGCTTGACATCCAAAAACTATCAAATGTGGAAGATCAACTTTTTGACCCGTCCACGCCTCTTTTTAAGAGATGTAACGCTTCTCCCCAATATCTCTTTGAGAGATTGGCATCTTGTAGCATACTTGTTGCCTTATCAACAAGAGTTCTATTGACCACTGTTATTTGGTGAATAATTCCACAACCAGAAAGATACTTTTTTATGTTTCTATTCAAGAATTCTTCACCATTGTCACTTCGAAACATATTTATTTTGATCGTAGTCTGATTTTCCACAAAACTTTTGAATTCTGTGAATTTTGATTTGACTTCATCTTCATGTCGAAGCAGATAAATGAATGTCTTTCTTGTGAAATCATCAGTAAAAGTCAAAAATTGCTCCACCCCAACTTTTTTCACTCATTGGTGCGCATATATACGAATGAATACATTGTTCATCATCTTCTGCATTACTGAATTTGATTCATTTTCATTGATTCAGTTTCATTGACTTTCTACAAAGATGTCCAAGTCATCGATGCCATAAACGATGACATATTTTGGCCGAAGTTGTCAAATTCAACTGGAATACGTTTTTGTTAAATAAAGTTGATTGATTCAATTTGAATATCCCAGATTCAGCTGAACCACTTATCAGTACATCACCCTTTATCTCAGAATTATTTTCTTCCAGTATTTGGCAGCCTTCTTTGGAGAAAATTACGATTAATCCTTTTTTTAACAATTTGTTCACTGATAATACATTTGTGGAAAGTCCAGGAAGGTACATGACATCTCCTATTGTCACTTGGGAAACAATCTCTATCTTGACATCCCCACTTCCTTCAGCTCGAAGCTTGTTATTTTTTGCAATTTCTTGTTTTTGACCTCTTCAGTTCTCCACTAACCAATCTTTCTTCATTGTCATGTGCGAAGAAGCACACTGGAAATTTCTTCTGTTGTTTGTTTGTACTTCTTTCTCTCTTTGGAAGGCTCTCCTTTTTGGCCTTGACCTTTTATGTTTGTTTTTATAGCACTGAAAAGATTTGTGTTCCACCTTGTTGCAATGGAAACAAGTGACATTGGAAATTTTCTTCTTATCTTTAGAAGTGGATAAGAACTAAGAACACATTTTCCGTAGACTCTGAGCTTTGTCTGGATTCTTGTTGTGTGATAAACTTAGTATTACTTAAATTAGTTTATCTCAATAAAACACATGCGTTCGGTTTTGATGTATAATCATGAATGAATATATCGCTTACAAGTTACAATCATTAATACTCAGGTCAATTTGTTGGGGTTATTCAACTCAGTGTACATCAATTCATCATTATAATAAAAATGCTTATTCTCTTATAATATATAACACCACATCTCCCACGGGAGAGTTAAAAAAAAATATGAACTGCTCTTATTTTTTTTTCTAAAACTAAACATAATATTTCTTTATCTGATTCTTATGTACTTCAACTAAATGATTATTTCCTAAATCTAATTTAACATTTGGTGACTTATTTTCTACAATAGTAAAAGGACCTTTGAAAAGAGCTTCTAACTTACTTACATCATTACATTTCAACATCACTCTATCTCCTACTTGATAAGTAAATGATTTTGATTTCATGTCATATCTATTTTTTCTTTTTTTTTTTTCTATTATTCCATTTAAATTGTATAGAGGATCGATTGCATCGGTTAAGTTTGATGGTAATTGTACAGGTTTTCCGAAAATAAGTTCATATGGTGTATATTTAGTTTCAGTGTGTACTGTATTATTGAACGCAAAACACCAATACTGAACCCATGAACTCCATAAATTTGGATGGTTTGAAACCTGAATTCTCAAATAATTTCCCAAACTCTTATGCGTATTTTCAAGCGAACCTATAGTTTCGTGATGATGAGCTGTTGAATTCAATTGTTTGATATTCAAGAGTTTACAAGTCTCAGATATAGTGGAATTCAGAAACTCAGAACCCTTATCTGTAACGAATTCTTTTGGAATACCATATCTCAAAATGAAATTATCAACGAAAGATTTCGCAACAGTTATTGCCTCTTTATTAGGAATCGGGTAAGCTTCTACAAACTTCGTTAGTTCACACTGTAAAGTGAGGATATTACGGTTATTGTCAGAATCTTCTGGTAATGGCCCAACAAGATCTAAAATATTTTTGAAACTCAAGAAGCTGTTGTTGTTATTGTCATCGGTTCTGTGTTAGGTTTGGAGTGTTTGTAACGTTGGCAATCGTCACACCTTTTGACAAAGTTTTCTACATTTTTTCGTAACCCTGACCAGAAGTAGTTTTTCTTTATGTTATAGTACATTCGGTTTATCCCTGCATGTCCTCCAGTCGGTAGTATATGATAGTCATTAAGAATAAGTTGTCTCGTCTCAAGATTAGTTATATGGTTTACATCCTTTATTATCGATATTTTGACTCCTGAATTTTGTACTTTTTTGCGGTATTTCAATACTTCCTTTAAAATTTGTGCGCACTTTTTATTTTTCAAAATTAAAATTTCCGGAATATGATATTTTTTACAAATAATGTTAAGATCGCTGAACGTTGTACCTAAGTCAATCGTCGATCGAGTATCCTGACACAAGTAAATGATTCGCGAATCAAAATTACATATCAATTTTCCAACAACAAAGTACTTTTCAGTCCTAGCAATTTTTTCGAATTCGATAGTTGAAACGGGACATAGTTGATACGAGTCTCTGGGACGTTTCAGTAATTCTATAACTCCAGGGTGATCAATCCTTTTGTCAGAATCAATAATACTTCTCGAGAGATTATTCGTATGAACCGATTTATTTGCTTGAGCTCTCGTCATGACGTACATTGTATTTACTACATTACTTTGCATATTTTTCAATTCATTAGAAGAGATTTCAACTCTAGATAACGCGTCCGCTACCACGTTGTCTCTTCCTCTGATATATTTTATATCAAAATCAGAGATCAACTGGTGACCTGCTCGCTTACGTCTCACATATATGGCAGCTATCTATTGAAAAGTATGGAGAAACTTTAGCTGTGGCATTAGATATCTCCAAGGCGTTCGATCGAGTTTGGCACCAGGGACTCCTCGCCAAGCTTCCGTCTTATGGCTTGCCCCCTCAACTGTGTTCTCTGCTTGCTAGTTTTCTCTCAAACAGGTCTCTCCATGTAGTGGTCGATGGAGCTTCATCTGACACTCTACTCATAAATGCTGGTGTTCGCAAGGATCTATTCTCGCACTCAACACTATTTCTACTTCACATCAACGACCTGTTGAAAGCAACTTCATGTCCAGTACACAGCTTTGCCGATGATAGTACCCTCCATACCGCTTTCTTCCAGGGCCCCTATATCAGCCCGTGAAACCAGAAATGAACGAGGAAGAAATGTTAATAATATAAATATGGACTTAGCAACAATTCTCGAGTGGGGATCTAATAACTTGGTAGAATTCAATGCAAACAAAACACAAGCATGTCTTTTCTCTAGAAAAGCCGATCTCACTGTGCCTAACATAACTTTGTCAGGAGTAACCATACCACTGAAGTCATCCATATCGATGCTTGGTATTACTATCAGCAATAACCTTTCCTGGGAAAATCACGGGAGGTCCATTGCCAAAAGTGCATCCCAAAAACTTGGTTTTTGTTTCGTGCCAAGAGCTATTTCACCCCCACTCAGCTGCTTATGATCTATAAGGCACAGATCCGACCTGTCCTGGAATACTGTTCCCATATTTGGAGCGCGCACCTAAACATATCCTGAGGCTATTGGATTCTGTCCAAAAGGGCAATTCGTCTCGCCGGTGATGCCTCGCTACAAACTCGCTCACTTGTCTGGAACACCGTAGAAAAGTTGGCGATTTGTCTCTATTTTATAGATATTTTCATGGGCTATGCTCTTCTGAAATATCAACAATCGTTCCTGCTTTGGCAGTCTCTTCGAGATTAACCCGTCCAAGTTCAGTCATCACACCCTTCGTGGTCACTTTGGAGACCTGCAGAACATCACTTTCCAAAGACTCGTTCATCCAACGAACAGCGAGGCTTTGGAACTCATTGCCTAGGGAGGTGTTCCCCGAGGCATACAACCTCCAGAAATTTAAGAAGAACACCAACTCCTACCTTCTTTTCCCTTGGTTCCCACGATGTTCTCTGAACATTACAGGATATCCCTTTTCGTGGGAACCAGAACATAAAAAAAAAATATTCTTCGAGAACTAGTCTGAATTTTGTGAGTCTACTTGATGGGTCCATCATACCGAATAGATATATTAATGGCCTGCAGTCTGTGAAAATTACAAATTTTCTCGAAAATAAATAAGGTCTGAAATGTTTTACGGCCCAAACCACAGATAAAATTTCCCGATGTATGGAAGGATAATTTCTTTCTGCCTTATTAAGCGATCTACTCGCATATGCAATGGGTTTGTCATCGCCATTAGAAAGAACAGCCCCTATTGCACATCCAGAGGCATCACACTTAAGGGTGAAAATATTATCCGGAAAAAAATCTGGATATTGCAGTATGGGAGGGCGTTTCAGTGATAATTTCAATGTTTCATAAGCTTTTTGACATTCGTCCGTCCAATTAAATGTTACACCTTTTCTTGTTAAATAATTCAAAGGAGCCGCAATATCTGCAAAATTTCTAATGAATCTCCTATAATAATTTGCAAAAGCTACGAATCTTTTCGTATCGCTACAATCTTTTGGAGAAGAATAATTTTCGATAGTTTCTATTTTAGATGGATCCGGAGAAACTCCTTCATGAGAAATATTATGTCCAAGGTAAACAATTTCTTTTTTAAAAAATTTAAATTTTTTCGGATTTAATTTGAGGTTCACTTCCCGTAATCTGTGAAATATTTTCGATAGATTTTTGTTATGGTTCCATAAGTTATTTCCAAAAACAATCAAATCGTCCAAATAAACAAAACAACTTTCGTAAGTTAAACCTGACATAGCAACTGTCATGGCGCGAGAAAAAGAATTTGGTGAAACCTTCATCCCTTGGGGAAGTCTCGTCATTTGATATTGTCCTCGGTCAGTAGTGAAAGCTGTGCAAGGCCTACACCAATTCGATTTGATAATACCCTTGAGATAAATCAAGATGAGAAAAGTACATTGCGCCAGAGAGTGAATCTAAAATTTCAGTGATATTCGGTAAGGGAAATCTATCATCCTCAAGTTGTTTATTTAAAAGCCTATAATCTATCACAACTCGCCATTTTTTATTTCCGTTTTCATCAGGTTTCTTGGGGACAATTAATACTGGTGCTGACCACGGTGATTTAGTTTCTTCTATTATACCATGTTTTAACATTTGATCGATTTGTCTATGAATTTCCTCTTTTTGAGCATGCGGTAAACGATGAGGTTTGACATACGCAGGTTTTGTTTGTTTGTTTTCAAATGTATTTTTTGTTTATAAATACTAGTGACCGTTAAACGATCGTTTTCTAAATAAAAAATATCAGAGTATTTCGCACAAATCTTTTCGATTGACTGTTTTTCCTCGCTATTCAAATGATTAGTATTGATCAATTTTAATAAATGATCAACTCGATTCACCGAATTGGTTTTATTATCATTGAATTGGCAAAGTTCATAGTCTTCAATTTTCCCGATTTGAGGATTGAAATTTTTTAGTAGAACTTCTTCATCCCGAACATTGAGAATTTTTACAGGTATCATATTATTTTCATCTGGCCTAGCTAGACATCCAGCTACAAAAACACCTTCGCATAATTCGCTAGGTAAAACGACACAATCATCAGATGTCTCAACGTGAACGAATTTAATTGCTTCACATCGTGGCGGCATCGAGGTATATAACATATGCTTAGTATGCATTGATAGTGAGATTTTACTATTATTTTTCCAGAATGTAAATAAAATTTCTTGTAGTCAATTATCGCGTTGTGTTTATGGAAAAAATCTGAACCCAATACTCCATGCATATCATTATCAAAAACTTCCATCAGCAGGAACGGGTGACACAGCTTTGTGTCATTTGCTTGTAATGTAATATAAGCTTTACCTTCAGAAGTTGTTGACCCAGATATGTCAGTTATTCGATCTTTTTTTGAGCGGTCAATAACGTCACTTTTATTTACATATTGTTTAAAAATTATGCTGACAGATGCTCCTGTATCAACTAGAAATGTTAGTAATGTTACAAAATTTAGACCACTTCATCTGATCTGGTGAAATGCATCAATAAGGAATTGAGTATTGACTGTCATAACCACGACTTTCGCTTCATTACCAGGATAGGAAAAAATAATGGTGACAAACCAAGATCAATTATTGCAGAAGTAACTAACTTCACTTTGAAAACCCAAATACTCACCTCTTCTCGAAACAAGAACGCCAACCTGAAACAACTAGGTGTGCTGTTTTCTCAAGACTATGCCAAAGAAGATTATATGAAGCGTAAATGTATATGCGAACAACTTAAACTGGCTAAAGTCACTGACCCTAATGCCAAAATTGTCAATAATAAATTATTGATCGATGGTACATCTTACTCCTATGAACAATTACTCAAAGAAGACAAGCATACTGAAAAACAGAAGAGCGAAGAGGAAGTTGGAAAATTCTCCTGTCAGCAGCTTCCTTGAAAATCCAAGAACAAGACTCGTTCTCAATCCATACGTCCAACTTAACTTGTACTTGCAGGTACCTCTTACTCATGTATTTACTTTTTGTTGCTTTTCCTGTTCTCAATTTATTTTTTATTTTTTATTGTGATCTCAATGTTATCGTACTTACATTAAATGCTTACTAGTATGAAAATCAAGATTTGTCATATCAACTCGCGATCGCTAGTAGCACATTTTAGCAATTTAAAGATTGTGTCTATCTGAAGTTTGATATAATACTGGTCACTGAATCTCTGAAGTTTGATATAATACTGGTCACTGAATCATGGCTCTCTGCAGAAATACCAGACGACCTGATTGCACTTAATGGGTATTTATTGTATAGAAGAGATCGTCTGATAGGGAGAGGTGGCGGTGTGGCAATATACTTGAAATCAAATTTAAAAGTAACTCCTGTGCGATTAGATCCTAGTAACACCGAACAATTATGGGTATCGTTCTCCGTAAAAAATGTCAAATACGCACTTGGTGTTCTTTACCGTCCACCCAAGCAAAATATAAACGAATTTATGAATGATTTTGACAGCTCTTTGAGTATGATTGCTCCCCAAATACGATCACCTCTTATGTGCGGGGACTTCAATATAGACATGTTGGATGTAGGAAGTAATGCTACTATACTTTTGAGCAATACCATATCAAGTTATGATCTCAAGAATTTAATACTTGAACCAACTAGACTCTGCCAAACCAGCGCCAAAGCCATCGATTTAATTTTATGCACTGAATCTATCCTTGCCAACAATGTACTGGTCAGTGACGCCTCTGACATTTCTGATCACTGCCTTGTATCCTGTTCGATCGGTACTGGCGACGTGTCCTCTGAAATCAATCATTACATTTCGCGATTTCAAAAAATTTAATCATGACTCTTTTACAACTGATTTGATTCACACTGATTTCTCCCCAATCTACCACCTTGAAAATATTGACTCTAAAGTAGAATGCTTCAATAATACACTCATAGCCTTATTTGATTATCATGCACCTTTTAAAACTGTCAAAGTAACCAGGCCACCAGCACCTTGGATCACTGATACAATCAAATTGATGATGTCATTTCGAGATAAAGCACTGATTAAATATAAGCGTACCAAGCTAGAAGCTGATTGGAACTACTATAGAGATCTCAGGAACCTAACTAAACATGCAATAGTTCGCGAAAAAGGTGTATATCCAATTCAGAACTAGAAATTGTGGAAATGACAGTAAATCTCTATGGAAAGAACTCGACAAAATGAATATCCACTCTAAAAACAGAAACCTAACAATCCCAGCAAATTTGAAAAATGCTAAAGTTATAAATGACTATTTTACCAGCTCTTCACAGAGCGACTTACAACTAGAAGCTGATACTATCAACCACTACTCCAACAACAATCTGCCTGGTGCAGGACTATTTAGGTTCACACCTATCAGTGAAACTGACATCTATAAGCACCTTCTTTCTATAAAATCGCGAGCTATTGGTGCGGACTCTATAAGTGTGAATATGCTACTTCATGCTTGTCCATCTGTCTTAGAGCATCTCTGTCACATTTTTAACTACTGTATAAAAAAATACCTACCATCTATTTGGAAACATGCTGTTGTCCTCCCTTTACCAAAAATCAGTAATCCCACTGAACTCAAATTTCTTAGACCTATTAGTATTTTATGTGTTTTGTCCAAAGTCTTTGAGAAGATCATACATGCACAAATGAAAATCTACTTAGAAGATTATAATCTCCTACCTCCGCACCAATCAGGATTCAGGACTCATCACAGTTGTAATACAGCACTTTTGAAGGTGACAGGACGATATTCTCAAATATTTAGGCGATAAAAAGTTGGTGTTACTTGTATTTCTAGACTATACTAAAGCATTCGATAGAATTAAACATGACCTATTACTAGCCATACTACACTATATTGGTTTCAGTGATTCTTCTGTTATGTTTTTCAAAATTATCTATACTATCGTTATCAAACAGTCAAACTCGATAACCAACAGTCTGATTTCATACACATCAAAATGGGGTACCACAAGGATCAATTTTGGGCCCGTTGCTCTTCATTTTGTACACTATTGATTTACACAGAACTTTACATTATTCTAGTAGTCATTTTTATGCAGATGATGTTCAACTATATCTTCCTTTAACCGAAAGTAACTTAGCCCTCTGGTTCAGCATATGAATGATGATCTGACTGCTATAGTCGACATGTCGAAGCAAACTATGTCTCTCTATCAATCCTTCAAAATCAAATGCCATACTGTTTAGCAGAAACAAAGACGTCCGAATCAGGTGTTTACCACATATCAACCTCCGAATCAATGACAACTCATTCCAGTCATAGATACCGTTAAAAATCTAGGCTTATTTATGGACTATACTCTGAGGTACACGAAACATGTGAATACTATCATCAGAAGAGCATTTTGCAATCTGAAACTTATCTACTCTAACAGATCCTTTCTAGACAAAAAAAGTAAAATAATCTTATCGAAGCCCTAGTCTTGTCTCACTTAAATCACTAGATGTTGTCTTCGGCCCAGCCTTACTCAAATCGGATATAAACAGACTACAATTGGTACAAAATTCATGTGTCCGTCTTATCTGTGGTTTAAGGAAACGAAATAATATATCAACCCTTTGAGCGAGCTGGGTTGGCTAAGTGTCCAAAACGCATCTATCTGCATTCATCTGTGCTGTATCATAAAATCATCCTCGAGAAGAAGCCACCATACTTATTTGAAAAGTATCGTTCGAACAGACGTCCACAATATTAATATAAGATTCAAGTCCAAATTGACACCACCTTTGCATAAAACCTCTCTATCAGTCTTCATTTTCCTACATGATATCACGGCTATACAATAAGGTACCAGATGCTCTAAAAATACTTCCATTGGACTCTTCAAGAAAAAAATGAAAAAACTTCTGTTGATGGATGATATACATTTATAAGTATTCCCGCTGTACATCTACACTTATAAATAAAATAATTATCCATGTTTAATATATCCCCATTCTACGTGTTCAGACATACTAACATATCATTACTTACATTGTTTTTTTTTTTTAAGCCTTTCACATTAATATTATATAGATATATTGCTAGATATTTTAATTTAGCTTTTATTATTTTTTTTTCTCTTTTCATTTCTATTTTCCATTAGTATATTAGTATAAAGGTTGAGTGTAAGAAAGTATTTACCCATCTAACACATGGGTAAACGCTAACTCTGCCCTTTGATAGTACTAGAATCACATTTCATGTATGATTTATGTCTCACTTACTATCAATAAAAACGATTATTATTATTATTATTATTAAATTAAAACTGAAATAATTTTCGATATTTAATTTAGACTCGAAAAAACGGTTCAGATGATGTAGATGGAAGTGAAGAATTATGAGAAACAGTTTCATGATTGTTAATAGGTATATTTTCATTAGAATTTCCCGAATAATATGCCCTTTGTGGATTGTTCTTCACTGTATTACCACGATATCCCCTGTAGTTGTAACCTCTACGTATATTTCGTGAATAATTTTGACCTCTATTGCCTGAAAAATTACCTCTGTTTTGTTGAGAAAAATGTGAATTCCTGAAAAATCTGTTGTTTCCAGAATTATGTCGAAAATTTTTACGTCCTTGCATATGAAAAATTTGAGCATTTTGCTTAGGTATCTCTTCATCTTTGGATCCCTGAATAGCATCACTTAATTTCGAATAATTTCTTGATTTAATAATAGTTCGTAATTCTGAGTTTTGTAAGCCGTTGGCGAACGCATTGATTGCTATTTTTTCATTCACCCCCCTTAAAACCTGAATGGTATTTTGATTACCATCAGCTTGAGTGATTGTAAGATCAACTAAAAGTTCTTCTATTGATTTGCCAAACTCATTAATTGAACAGTTTCTTTGTTTAGAATTGTGCATCTGAAATGATAGAGCTAAAATGGATTTTTTAGTGATAAAATGAGTTTTTAAATCCAAAATTAATTGTGCATTACTGACATACGCACTATTCATTCTAATTTTTGCACTTTGAGACAATCGCGTTTTTAAAATATAGTTGGTTAGTAATGTTTTGCCTGCATCATCTAATAATGCATCATACAATTCAATGGAATCAATAAGCTGTTTCGTTACGTTCTCTGTACCGTCCATGACGGGCAGTAGGCTTGCAGCCGTTCTCAAATTGAATTTTTCTGTCATGTTGCCTGTTTCTGAACAGGGGCGTATGATGACTTTGATTTTGGAGGGAAGAGTCATGGATTTGTGAAATTCACCTATTCTACTTTTTAAATGTTCATCAATTTCCCAAAAATATTGCTCGATAGATTTTGCATAAGACCTAATTTCATTCTTAACTCTATCTTCTACTTTACATTTATTGAATTGCTCTACTAAACAACGATATAGATCCCTGAATTTTTCTAACTTTTTAAACTTACTACGTGTAACTTCTTCGTTTCTTCTTCTTTCAGTATTGTCTTTCTGTAGATTTCTATGAAATACTCTTACTTCTTCAACGAGATACTTGAATTCATTTGGGTTAGACATAACTTCCTACAGTAAGCGGATTCCATTGTTTGATAGGCTCTCATCGGGGTATAACATATATTTCAGGCTATTTCTCAACTAATTGCTTCCAATTCGCATCTTCTTTTCCAATATCCAATGGCCAACGTTTTCAATATTGATTTGTCTTCTCTGCATTCGTTTTTTCCATCAGTTTTTCCAGCTTAATTGATAATAATTTGGCTTTCGATTTCGTAATCCCATTTTTGTGTAAATAATTCAGTTCGATGAAAGTTCCATTTCCATTTTGTTCTAAGGCAGGATCGCCATGTGATAAACTTAGTATTACTTAAATTAGTTTATCTGAATAAAACACATGCGTTCGGTTTTGATGTATAATCATGAATGAATATATCGCTTACAAGTTACAATCATTAATACTCAGGTCAATTTGTTGGGGTTATTCAACTCAGTGTACATCAATTCATCATTATAATAAAAATGCTTATTCTCTTATAATATATAACACCACAGTTGAATCAAAATATTTCGTGCATAGTTTCTGGAGAACTTAGGATTGGAACTTTCCATAGCCATGATCTTGGGATCATATTCATAGTAGAATCAAAATGGCGGGTAGTGAGAACACATTTTTAAATGTCATCTGTAATTATTGTAAAAAAGCAGTGGTTACTAAGAAAATTGAGTGCACTGAGTGCCAATCCTTATTCCATCCGAGTTGCTCAACAAAGAAATCCAAGAATTGGTGTTTGAAACAAAATCTCTTGGAGGAAAATTCGATGGACAGTGAACATAACCTAGAAGATAACCTAAATGACCCGCTAGTGGAAAAATTCATAATATGGGAAAATAACCTCCTGAAGGAAATGAACGCAGAATTAAGAGAAACTAAGCAGCTACTGAGAGAGAAGATTGAAAATCTGGAAATTGATATCGCCAGCTTAAGAAATGACATCTACAAAAAAGAACGTGATAGCCCCTTGAAACAAAACATACTTGAGATGATCCAAACAAGTCAACATTCAATCGAAATCAAGCTTGAATATCTTGTAGATGGGGTAAGTTGTTTAAAATCACATATTGTGAACAATGGAAGCAGAGCTGATATGACAGATTCCACAAAAACCATTAATTTCAAAGCAGGTGGTAATATAAATTCGAAAAAAAACGTGATGTCCAGATAAAAACAAATAAAGATAAAACCCCATCAATATTATACTCAGAGGATTTGAAAGAAGACAAATTATTAAGAAGAACTGGTCACACAGACACATTAAGAGAATACCCACAACACCAAATGGAAAACGAAATTATTCAGATGGAGGACACTAGCATCAACTCGAATAAATCAGAATGGATAGAAGTAGGGAAAATGGAATAGAAGTTGCCCCAAAACAGAGGAAGGAGAAGATAAACTCTCCAAAAAAGGGGAAGGAGAAGAAGATAGATCAGGTAAATTCAGAGCCGAAAACCCTAAAGTATGGATGTTTGTGTACAAGATGAAGCAATATGTTAATGAAGATGATATTCGAAAATACTTTTAAAAAAACGGCCAATGAAAGAAACAAAGAACTGAAGACAATAGAAGGCAGAAAATTTAAACAATTCATGGTAGTAGCTGACTTTAAATATAAGGATGAGTTCTACAATCCAAAATTCTGGCCCAAAGGTGTCTGTTATAAGCGATTCAATTTCAAACAATATTATGAGAAATTCCAAATCCGAGATGTTTTAAGTGGTAAAAATTCCCATCAGGATCCGGGGAATAAGGAAAATGTGAAAGATATGATTAATCTTATGCATATCAATATCCAAGGTCTCGCTAACAAAACCTCACAGATGGAAGTGTTACTTGAATCCTACCAAACGGATATACTGTGTACTACGGAACATTGGCAGACATCATTAGAAATCAAGCATACCAAGATAAATAACTACACAATGGTAAATAGTTTCTCTCTCCAAGATCACATTCGAGGTGGAGTATGCATTTTTGTGAATAATAAATTATGTATGAAATTGTTTATTTATAAAAAATGTATAGAACTAAACTTTGAAGTAACTCTAGTCACATATAATATTAATAATAGATGTAGATTATTAATAATCACGGTATATAGGACACCAAATAGTAATCTTGACTCTTTTGCTACCAAGATGTATGATTTGATGTATAAAATTTACAAACCTGGCAATTACTACATTGTCTGTGGTGATATAAATGTCGATTTTCCTGTAGACACCAAAGATAAAAGACAAATAACAAATTTATTCAATGAGTTTGATATGGCTAATCACATTAATGAGCCTACTCGCATAACTAGCACCTCATCGACTAGTATAGATGTCATTTTTTTCAAACCTAGGACTTTACCCGGCACTCGTTGAAGATACTCACATGTCAGATCATACATTCCAAGCACTGGAAATATCATTACCAGTGACTATTTATGAAACTAATGAAATTATTTACAAGCCTGACTATACCGGACCAAACTTTGCCACATTCAGAAATATATTAATATCTGAAAAACTCGACAAATATAAACATGTCTCTCAATTCCTTCTATGATACATTCAAATTTCATTTCTACAATGCTTTTCCACTAAAGAAAGTGAAATGCCTCAAAAAGAAAAAAACAACTACACCAAACTTCATGCAAAATGACTAAATTAGCTAAATCTTTATATAATAAAGGAAAGGCAACACCAACTGAAAATTATATATAAAGAAATGCTAAAAAGATGTAACAAGGGAAGAATAAATAATGCAACAAATGGACGAGAAAGTTGGAAAATCATAAATGAAATGAAAAATGAACCGAATACTAGGGCATCAATTGAACTGAGCATTAACGATGAAGTTATAACAAATAACAGTAGAATTTGCAATCTCATGAATTTTTCATAAATATACAATTTTCTGAACCAAACTTTGAGGAATTGAGATTGTCTCAATTTATAAATAACACATTTTTCCTGCATCCATGTACTCCTCCAGAAATTAAAGGTGTTATAGAAAAAACTGCTAAAAAACAAGCGGCAGGTATAGATGATATAAAGGGAATATGTTCGTTAATCGTCAGTGATATTTTAAGCTTTCCTCTTTTTGATATTATAAATATCTCCTTCTGCACAGGGGAATATCCTGATATATTGAAAATGAAGTCAATACCAATATATAAAAATAAGGGATCACGAAATGATGTGTGTAATTATAGAAATATCAGTTTACAATCTCAATTCACAAAAGTTATTGATTATGCTTATAGTACAAGACTGAGTAATTTTCTAGAAGAGAAAAATATCTTACCAGATCATTAACATGGCTTCAGACAAAAAAGGTCAACTGAAAGTGCTCTAGGTTCATTTTGCCTCACAAGAGCTTTTGATACAGTAAATTACAACTTGCTATTGGAATATCTTTATTGATTTGGCGTGCGTGGAGTCGCTAATGATTGGGTAGCAAATTATCTGAGAAACAACACAAATAGTAGTTTACAACCTTAGTCAGACTGATCCAGCCATGATAAAAATAGGAGTGCCACAGGGTTCAATTCTCGGTTCACTGTCTTTTATAATATTCATGGCCGATATCCAGAACACATGTAAAACTGCAAACAATACAGTCATTTATGCTGATGACACCAATCAACTGATAACTAATGAAGCACTTTCGAACTCCATAATTTTATCAAATACAGCTGCACATTAATTCTACCAATGATGCACACATAACGGTCTTTTGGTCGACACTAAAAAACATTCCACATGCTATTCCAACAAAAAATGTCTCATAATCTCAGTCCTCTAATAAAAATCAATCACAAGTCAATTAGAGAAGTTAACTGTTTAAAATTTCTAGGCTTAATCATCGATACAAAAATTACATGGGAAAAACACACAGAAAAAACTTAATTTCCAGACTGAGCAGTATTTCTTTTCTTTTAATACAACTAAGGGAGACAGTCTCGTTGAATGTTCTCAAAACAGCATACTATGGCCTTGTGCACTCAATTATAAGTTATGGATTGATATTCTGTGGTAATTCAGCTCACACACAAAAAGTTTTTGTTATGCAGAAAAAAAAATTAGGTGTATGGTGAAAGCTTCTCCCCAAGAACATTGCAAACAAATATAGTAGCTAATGCTTTTTTACTCTGTTAAATAATACCTGGATGTTTCCTAATTTCTGTATTTTTATTTTACTTTTATTGTTCAATATGCTTCAATGCATCTATTTTTTTTTTACATAGTGAATGTTAGTGTTTTACATTGTGATTTTTCTTTCGTAACACTGTTATCTGTGATTACTTCAAAGGTAAATAAATATATATCTATTTATCTTCCCAAGCCATTTAACATAATGACACCAATTAATTCATTCTCAATACCAGCTCCTATAGCATCTAACTTCTGCGTGATCGACACTGTGTCATTCAAATACTCTTCCATTGTTGAATATAATTTTTGTTTCATTAAAAAAAGACTTCTAGACAGATCTCTGTCTTCATAAGTGTTTTCTAACTTTTCCCATACTTCTTTCGAAGAGTCGCAACTTCTGACTATTGGGTCACCACACATATTTTAGATTTTGCTTTCGAATCTCTTCTAGGGTCTATATCTTCTCCTTCACCTACCGCCCATAATTCTTCACCTACCAGGAACATTTCCATACTAAATTTCTAGGTACTGTGATTATTTCTTCCTTATTAATGAACCCAAACCGCTAGTTTGCACCAGAACTTGGGATCCTGCAGTCCTACTGCTCGACTTCCCATTTAAATTATTCAACTTCAGGAATAATTTCAATTATCTTCTGAACTTTACTGTTATTGAATTTATTGACGTCTGAGCCCATAACGTTGGTTTTTCCACTGAATAACTGACTAATTGCTTGTCGCTTTTGTATTCGAACTGAAAACTTTCCGTGACAAGCACATCCAAAATAATTATTTTTTAATTCTTAGTGCATTTGAATAAAAGCTTGTCTTTAAAAATATTTTTTACTATTTTATTCTGTCTTGTCTCGTGAATATGCTTTCTGCAAAGTGTCCTGGATATTTGACAATAAATTTTAATAATTCAAACATATACAGTTGATAGTTTGTTTAACCTAAGAATTCATCTGCAGGTGTCTCTAATATTTATATTAAAAAGTATACTTATAATTTTTTTTACATATATGAAAATTCTTTTTATTAGCTCACGGCTTTGCCCCAGATGATTACTCTTAGTCTCATAGCAGAGTAGAAAATTGCATAGTATATAGTTAAAAATACTTCAGGGTCAACATTTTTTTTAAGAAAAATCCGTATATTGCTAAGGATAGTTTATTGAAGAGATTATCTATCTGACTTGCCCAACTTAAAGAATCATCAATGTGAAAGACCAGAAACTTCAAGAAGAACTACAAATAATCTTCTGATTGTCCATGATTATGTTATGTGGGGTTTCCATACTGTTTATTGATCTTAAACATACAATCCGTCTTTCCATCATTCTAAACTAACTTATACTCAGGAAAGTAATTTTTAGATTGTTGTATTATTCTGCTGCCATTTATTATGATGTCTGGTAAATTTTCGCCCGTTAACAAAAGTTTGGTGTCCTAGTTGGTGTCTCGTGAGTAGCTGTTTTGTCTTTTGGATTGAGTTCTACTATTTGCTTTCTGTTTTTTAGATATGAATCGTGAGAGTTTCTACAAATTACATATTTCTAGAGTTTCCTCAATAAAATGCCAGTCAATCTATACAGTCAGAAGCCTTAGATAAATCCATGAAAATCCCAGAGGATAGATCTCCCTTGTCCATTGCTTCTAGGATTTAATAGCTAGTAGACCAGAACGGTTTCAATAAACTTGTTTCACAAATAAGCATGCCGGTTACTGGAAAAAATGTTGAAACAAATAAATTCACTTATTGATTAGCTATAGCTATTTCGATAATTTTTGAAAGATATTCAGTAAACTGATTGTTCTGAAATTAGCTAAGTCTGACATGTTACCTTTTTTGTGAAGAGGTTTTACTATCGCTGTTTTTAGTTCATCGGGAAAAACTCCGTCCTCAAATGTTAATAAGGAATTTCAAGAGACATACAATATCATGGGTATAGCTTTTCAATATGTGTATGGGTACTTCATCAATGCCGTGCTTCTCTTGTTTTTCAAGATTGTATTTAGTTTCACCTGTCCCATTGAATTGTATCAATACCAGAACATAGACCTTATAAATGGTAATGCACTGGAAGTGCTGGTGACTCATGCCTGAAATGTTTGTAGAATGTAGTATGCATTTTGCTTGTTATATTTTTAATCAACTAGAAAAAAAACTAGGTTTGACCTGTATATTTGTACATATGTGTGTACGTATGTCCGTAACTTTTTTGAGAACTATCCAACCAATTTGAATGCAACTTTTTTGCATAGAGATCCTATAGACCCATACTATCATTTGGTATTATTATTCTAATTTTCTGATACATCTACATGTCTTGTCTACAAAGATTCCTAGACAAAAAGGCACATTTTTGTATTGATGGCTTATTTATGTATACTGTTTTGTATACCTTTTATGATTTTTAAAGCAATTCCTAGACAATAAAGCACATTTTGTACAGATGTCTTGGCAATATGTAAAGTTTTGTACACTTTTTACGACTTCATTTTTTTAAACATTCCAAAACCTCCAACTTGTAGTATTCAAAAACAGAATAGCCTTATTGAAAAAAAAAACTAATATTTACAAGTTGATAGATATGCAGTAGGTTTCAAAAATACATAATAATTGAAAATATGAGACAAAAAACAGAAATACGAGAATTAAGACGAAACCTTTACCGAAATTATAATTATTTTACCTTTTATTTATTTATTTAACGGATATACCAATTTAGTACAGGGTATAGTTAGTATGAGATATAATCAATAGTAAAAATAACAAAATAGTAAGAATAACAAATGAAGTAATAATAATCATAACTCAAGTTATTTTAGATCAAAGAAAAAAACAATGAAAACAAAAACGAAATGAACGTAAGTGAGAATAACGAATGGAGTAACAATACTCTAACTTAAGTATTAACAAAGAGAGATAAGAAATAGAAAAAAGAAATAAAAAGATATAGAAACAAAAACAAAAAATTAGTTCCTTCAATTAATCTAATATCTTGATATCATGTATAACTCTACTAATCGTATTTAAAAGAATAAAGAGACGAGTTAAAAATTTCAATATTTGAGATGTGGTTGTTGGCAATCCTAAGTACCCTTGTAAAAGACTCATTTTGGCCATAATCAGTATTATGAAAGGGTATATTAAAGTCTTCTGCAGCCCGTGTTCTCCTATTATTGGCATTAATGTCAACCATTCTCAACAGATCAGGACAGCAAATTGAACCATTAATTAATTAAGGAACCAGAAAAACTTCTATTCTATGGTGCTCTAAAGTATACAAATTCAGAATTGATAGTAAATCGTTATAATTTTAGGAGCTCCTTACCATACTCAATTTTGAATAAAAAATCACCCCAAGATCCTCAATGCTTTCTACTTCATTGAGAGGTTTCGTCTCGTAGTTTATATGGATAAATAATGGGATTGATGATTCTGTGGAAGGTGACTTGGAGGAGATTTATGTTACACCATCTCATGATATTATCAAGGTAATTTTTAACTAATTCGACGTCCTCATCTATGGCGATGATTCTGAAAATTTTGAGGTCATCTGCAAACATGAGAAACTGTGAGTTATTTATAATTTCTGCGATATCATTAACAAAAATATTAAATAAAATAGTACCTAGGTGGGAACCTTGAAGCACTCCTGACGGTACTGGAATAGGTGAAGAAATTGAACCCACTGGACACGATTTGATAGGAAGCTTCCAAGCCACAGGGCCTTCAATACCATTAGCCTTTAATTTTGCCAACAAGAAATCGTGATTAACCCTGTCAAAAGCATTGAGATCGTGATTCCACGGCTTTAACAGATAGTTCGTATATAAAACCAAATTAGTTGCTGTCGATCTGCCTGCCATAAATCCATGATGTTGATTATTAATAATTGAGTTTATATCTCAGGATAACCTGTTAGAAATTAGATAGTCCAATAATTTTGGTATTTCTGATTGAATGCAAACCGCTTTATAGTTTGCCAATTCTCCTTTGAGCCAGATTTATGAATTGGAGTCGAGAAGCTCTCTTTCTAGAACTCAGTAAATAACCATGTTTTCAATGATATATTGAACAGGTGATGAGAGGCTTTGCCAAGGTGAAGATTTCTTGACAACGATTAAGGGAATACCATCTGGGCCCAAGGAGAGTTTGAAGGGTTTAGATATGTCAAAAATCTGTGTAATCTCGATGGAGAAACTCATAATGTTGACATTATTATTGAATGAATGTGATTTTTTGTGGGGAACAACGTTTCTTGACATGTTTTTTTGGGTAACCTTCCACAGTCTGAAAATGAAAATATAATCAGGAAAATCTATACAAGTGTAGAAAGGGCAAACTAATTAGTTCACCCCGATAAGTTACTGCATTCACCAAATTATATTTCCTATAGAAAAATGATTCAATTTGTCAGTAACTTGTCGTTCCCTGAATTTGCCTATAAAAAATAGTTAAAATTCAAAAGATACTTCTCTGTATAGTTTTTGATTGATGTTTCGGGGACTATATCCAAAATCGTCTGAATCTCCTTTAATTGTTTGACGGATGTCAATTGAGATCTGCCAAAAAATTTGAGAGTGATGTATTGCTCATTTGATATATGGGGTGTTGTTCAGATCAGTTCATTAGCTTTCTACCATATCTCACTTCCTCTCTGAGTAGAGGTCCATTTCAACAGAATTTGTTGAAAAGCTGTTGTTATTTCTTTCAATTTTCTCCTCTCTTGATGTGGTTCTTTCATCAAGATTTTCGTCCTATTCCATTCAATTGTATGATCGCCATTGGATGTGAGGATATATTCTGCAATTTTTGATCCGGTTATTTGTCGATTTCTGATGTAACTCTGATGTTCACTTTGGCGCACTTCTAATGGTCTTGACGTTTCACCTATATAACTATCGAACAAGGTATGTTGTAAAAACAGTTGTTGGTACTTTCTTCGGCGTTTTTTGGTTTTGTTTGTGTTAGTATAGATCTCAGTGGGTTTGTTGTTCTAAATGATGTTCTCACATCATACCTATGTCCATCCGTTTGATCTCAGATAATCCGGGGACATAAGGTATTATGTTGGTTATGAAATGTGTAGGTGGTGGGAGTACTCCTGTTGGTTGTGTTAATTGGTTGTTTGGTGGATTATTTCTTTCAATGTCAGTGATTGTTTTTGCCACAAACTGATCCGGATATGCATTTTCCTTGAGAACAGATTTTATGAGGTTTATTCCTTCCTTTAGATTCTGTTTGGGCTCGATTATAGAGACATTTTACTATGCCTTTTTTCACACTGGCATGATGGTTTGAGTTGTAGTGTAGATATCGATTGGTATGTGTCTTCTTTCTGTGTACAGATGTTTCCATTCGGGATGATGATTTTTGGATCATGACATCTAAAAAGGGAAGTTGGTTGTTTTGTTCTGATTCTAACGTGAATTTGATCGTCGGTTCTTGACCGTTTATATGATCCAAGAAATTTTTTAATTCTTCTTCACTTCGATTCTAGATAGCGAAAACATCATCCACATATCTCCATCATATTTTTGGACCATTGTGGAATGTTTCATACATGTGTAATGAGGAATTTGATTGGGAAACTCGTTACTATAAACTGTAGAGAAGTATGATGCAAAAAGGTCAACTATTAACTATATCATTGGTGCTATCCGCAGTTTTACCATAATAATGCATATTAGATGTTAATCTGTAGTTATTGTTCCTCTTGTTAATATACTTCCAAAACTGTTTAGGGTGTGAGGTGATATTATTTTGAATGTTTGAGATGTAACTAATGGAATATGAGCTTCTTAGTTGTGCACACTGTGACCTGAGTGCATTAAACTGGTGGTAATAGTTTATGTCATTGGTAGCTTTGTATTGTTTATACTTGATTGCTTGTTTTATGGCTCTGCTCTTAAAGGCACTCTGCCAGTTTTCAGTGATTTTCCCAATCACCCGTCTTAGGCATTCTGGTTGTCTCACTCGAGGTCATACCATAAATGCCCGTGTTTTCTTTGTTAAATTTTGTCCTTTGATGCTGTAACTTGATATATTTGGTCTAAAAATAACTCAAAATTTTCCAATTATAGGTGTCAAGGTAATGAATACATTCAAAAGGGATTATAAGACAGATAGCACAATAAAGGAATAGACTTTTCTCGCTCCGGGGCAACGGCGGAGCATTACACAAACCCGAAATGTTGCCTCGGTTTTAGAAGTACCCAGGTGATAGAAAGAGTAAGAATCTGTAAAAAACAAATTTGGTTTCTATAACTTTGTTCTGTTATGATTAAAAAATTTAATTAGGAGTATCATTGTATATAGTATGGTATATAGTATGCTTTGAATAGATAATGGCGTTGGTACGCCTAACTTTTGAAATTCTTGGTACAAGTTCACATTAGGTATTTGGTTTATTGGACATTCTAGAATCATATGGTTGAGGTCTTCGATTTTTTCCACATTCACAAAGTGGAGTTTCTCTGCATCCATTTCTATATAGATGGGAGCCGGTTAGACAGTGCCCTGTCCGCATTCTGATAATTGTCGTGATGTATCGCCTGACGATAAATGGAATTTTTTTTGTATCATGGTATAAGTGAGTACCATTTTCCCTTGTCGTGGGTTGTTCTTTTCCAATAGTTGCAAAATCTGGTTTTAATCTGACTCCTCAGAGTAGGTAATATATCTTCTTTACTGAGTTTAATTTTATGGGGAACATTTGAATTCCTACCAATCGAGGCCAGTATATTGGCTTTTTCATTTCCCTTTATGTTGGCGTGTCCGGGTATCCATGCTAGTTGATAGTCCATCCCGTTTTCATTTTATTCCAAAATCATTTGCTTGGTGGTAAGAGAAATGAAATAATTAGATGTTTGAACCTCGTTTTGCTTTAATTTATGATTGGCATTGAGAAAATCTGTAAAGACGATGCAGTTTTTGATATTTTTTTGCAAACAAGTTCCGATACCTGAATTAATTCCTGCGATTTCTGCGTTGCAAATATTGAGTAGATCTGGTACCCGGGAGGAAAAAGAATAATTGATTTTAGGTATGTTTACTCCAATCCCAGTTTCTTCTTCTTTATTGCCGATGTTGTTTTTGGATGTGTCTGTATATACGAAAGTGTGCGAGTCTGAAAATTTCTGGGTAGCCTGTTTAAACACAAGTTCGTCTGATTTTGTTTTTTCATATTAAGATTGATACAAGGTACCGACCATAGCTGTAAGTCATAACCGAATTCAAAACATGGTAATTTTTCATTGTGATAAATATCATTTTTGTATGGGTTAATCATGTTGATTGCCTCCACTAGGTAAGGAGTAGTTTTCCAATACCAGTATCCCGAGTTTAGTTGGCAGTGTAGTTTTAGAGTTGTGAGGTTATTAATAAGTGAGTGATTGTCATATGGAAAATTTTTCGTTATAAATTTACATGCTAACCATTGTCTCCTGTATTCAAGAGAAATTTCTGATGTTTCTGCTAATAGTGCATTGGTTGGTGTTGATTTCATGCATCCAGTAATCACCCAGAGGGCCTGATATTGTACTGTATCCAGTTTATTTAGGTTTTTTATCGGGGAAGGTTTGAGGAATATTGATCCATAATCTAAATGAGATTTAACGAGTCCATTATAAGCCATTTGTAGGGTTGCAGGATCTGCCCCCTACCACACTCGACAGAAAGATCTTATAATGTTAATTCCTTTGAGCGCTTTAGATTTGATGTGGTCTATGTGCATGCCCCAGTTTAAGTTTTGTGTGATGTAGAACCCAAGGTACTTAACATGATTTTTATACGGGATATTTTGGTCCTTATAAAATAACGGTAAAGGAGGAATTGCGTGTCGTGATCTGTTGTCTTTGGTGAGCCGAATGCTTTCGCTTTTTTCCACCGATATTTCAAAATTATGTTTTTGCATCCATATTGAGATTTTGCTGAGGGTTTCGTTCATTTCTTTGCTCATACTTTGAATATTCTTACCCTCAACAAGAAGTGTGAGGTCATCCGCATAAGACAGTAGAATGAAATTGTCTGTTTTGGTTTCATACAATGATCTAATGTATATATTGAACAATAGTGGACTCAATGGGGATCCTTGTGGGATGCCCGTTGTTAGAAGCCTAGGGCTCCAAATGTTTTCATCACTGACATTAATGAATGCTTGTCTATTCCCGAGTAATCTTACAAAAAGATTGGCTAATATTGTGGTTTTCATTTCTCTGAGATACTTATATAATATACTAATATTATTTAATATCTAAAAATATCGCCAATACCTCTTCCTTATTACTGAACGCTAGTTGAGTGTACGTGACTCATTGTGCAACATTATTGTAGGTGCTCATTCCTTTTCTGAATCCCGTCTGCTATGGGGACATTAGTTGTCTATTTTCCACAAACCATTCCAGTCTATTCTTTATCATGTTTTCTAACACCTTGCCTATACATGAAGCTAAAACGATGGCTCTGTAGCTATTTACTAGAAGTGGGTCTCTGTTAGGTTTGGCGACAATTAGATGTTCCCTCCATTGATGAGGAATTTCTCCCCTCTCTAAAAAATCGTTGAAAATTTCAAGCATTTTGTATTAACCGAAAGTGGTAGGTTTGTTATCGTGTTGTAGGTTATGTTGTCCATACCTGGTGCTGACTGTTTTCTGTTCGTTAGGACATTACTTAGCTCGTTGATATTGAATGGTTTTGAGTCTTCATTTGCTACTGTTAGGTGAAACTCCGGGTCAATCTGGCATACTGATAAGTCATCCAAAATATTTAGACATATATGTAGTTCTGGGAGGGTCTTAATAGGTTTTCCTTGATGAATTGAACTTAATTTTCTAACCGTCCTCCACACATGTGAAGGATTAGATTCCCTGTTCAAGGAGGAACAAAAACTCATAAACTTTGATTTCTTTTTTTGTTTCAGAATTTTTGCTTACTGCAATTGCTTTCTTAGCAAGTAGGTAATTTTCAATTGTGGGATTGGTTTTGAACAAATTTATTGCGGGTTTGCGTTCTTTGATTTTATTTCAGCACTCTGCGTCCCACCAGGGACATTCTACTTTTTTTGAGTAATTTATGTCACTGTTTACTTTTTGTGGTATTGCGATATCAGCAGCATTGTTGATCACACCAACCAATGCACCATAGTTCATGTTATCTAGGTTATCTTTAACCCAATTAATTTTTTTTTTTTTGGCATTTTAACCTAGTTATTGTTTTGTGAAACCGGTATGCCTCTGTAGAGTTGGCAGACTGCAGGAAAATGATCGCTGTTGCCACAGTCTTTCAGTACCTCCCATGATGTTCTGTGTGCCAGTTAACTAGGCACTAATGTTAGGACAAGAGGACTGGGGTTTTCGTTCGGATTCGATAAACGTGTTGGCGTTCCAACATTTAGTATAACGAGATTGTGATTTGAGATCATTTCGATTATCTTCCCGTTTCTGTCACAGTGTGAGCGTCCCCATAAAGGGTGATGGGAGTTGAAATCTCCCATTAAGATCGAAGGGCCTTCAAGTTGTTTCATAATTAGGTCAAAACGTTGGGGAGATAGTTTATTCTGGGGTGTTGAATAAATATTCACAATGTTTATGTTATCATGTTTCACAATAATGAGCTGAAAATATTTTGTTGGATATCTCATAGGTACATGAACCTGTTCGAGTTTTATGTCCCTCCTGACAAGGGTTGATATACCTCTGCCATGATCTTTATTTGTGTTCCCTAACATATCTTGTTATGCATACAATATCGTGATTGGGTAGGTAGTGATAAGAATTGTCAATCACATACTGTCAAAAAGTGCTAATTCAAATAAGCGAATTCATCAAGAAATATTCAACTAGGAAAGTCTTGTACTGTACTAGGAGAAATTTCACCCCAACAAGAATACCCAACAAGAATACCCATATTGAAAATTTCTTCCAAATCGGACACCTATGCGTTAGATCCAGCGGCAAGAGAAAGTGTTCTCTCAGGAATCTGTTCTCTGCCGAGAGCAGATCTCCTAGAGGTTCTGAACACTCTTTTCCTATCTCTTGGAGATGACATCGCAAGAATCCCAGCCCTGAATAATTTCGTCATTGCAAAAGTCGAGGAAAAAGTTCAACAAAACACAAGTAATGAGCCTTCCGGAAAAAGAGTTAAAAAGGAGCAATTTCCGAGTCTCCCGCCAACCAAAGCTAATCCAATGCAAAGTTCAGTAACTGTTCAGCGTAAACGCCCATGCAGATCAGTTGGAGTTCAAGATGTAGAGAGTTGTAGAACATATAATGTTGATGTGTCAAATAAATTTGAATCCATCGCCAATGTTGATGACAATGACATGAGGATGGATGAGAATTATAGTCCAGGAGCAGATCCAAGTTTACAGTGCATGCCAGGCCCTAGTCATGAAGAAATCCAAATTCCAAATCAAAAACCCAGAGAATCAAAAATCATTAATAATAATGATGAACAAATGGACAATAATGAGGACCAGAGACACTATCAATATCGGGAGGTAGTCTAGAGAGCTGATAGCTTGGGTATTATGTATTGTACACATGAACGAATAAAGACTATCTATTTATCAACTCTCTAAGCTTTAACCTGAAATCTTCTGGAAATTGCATAAAGTTATTGTAAAATTATTTTAGCCTGTCTTCATTTGATCTATTATACGAGGTACTATTGTTAGGCTGATTATATGGTGACGATGCACTAATAGGCTTTGATAAAAGTGTTCCTTGTCTAGCTGTGGGAGTGGGGGGCTGTGAGAGGAAACTGTAGATTGATCTGGGTTTGTCATTCGCCTGTTTAGATGTTGAAGTGGATGTGTTTATTTCTTGAGAAGTGGATTCAAAACCTCTAAAACCTGATTTTGACATCTTTTCTTTGGGGTGGTTTTGGCCACCTCCCTATAAGACCTTTTGGTTCGTACGGTATGACTCTCGGCTACCGAGCGTCTTTGTTCAATACTAGTAGCATTGTTATCGATTGTCGCAATATTCCTTAATCTAGGAAAATCCTGGGGCCCACTGTGATATTAGATTTAAAGTTTGATCTGGATTCGTGAGCTTGCGGTGCTTCATCGATTCCAGCATCATACATTTTTGTACCAACTCTTTTGCATCAAAATAACTAATGTTTTCATATGCCATTATACGTTTGATCTCTTTTTGTCTTTCGTATTCTGGACATTTTTTGTATAGTGAATTGTGTTCAATACTAGGGCAAAATTTACATTTTTTTTGGAGCAAATCACCTCACTTTCGTGGGCAGTACCACAATTGTGACATTTAGAATTAGTGCCTCGGCTTTGGCGTTTGGTGTGCCCAAATTAAAGGCAGGAGAAACATTGCATTACTGGTTGGATATACGGTATGACTGGCATGGACAAGTAACTCATTGTCACATATCTTGGGAGGATGACGCCTTCAAATGCTACAAGCAAAGTGGAGGTAGTTACATATTCTACTGTTTTATCTTCTTTTACTGCTTTTCTATTCAAACGTTTTGCATCCAAAATCTGAAAAGGGCTCCGAGTTACAGCCTTGATTCTATCAACGGACAAATACTTAGAAACATTTCTGATTATACCTTTGCAAGTGACATAATTTTGTGGAAATACATAATATACCCTCTATTTTTCAGACTCTCGTTATTCACAAAGTTGTTTGCTGATTCTGGAGTACAAAATTCTATCCCGAGTTTGTTGATTCCTTTCATTGTTACCTTTTTAATGTCTCTCAATTGAATGTCGAACATTTCTGTAGCGATTTTCAAATGATCATATCTACCCACCTGGGCTGTCTCCTCTTTAGCTTCAATCATTACCAAAGAAGGTCCAATATCAGTGTTTTTATAAAAACGTTGTTCGAAAGTTTTTTGTCTAGGAATACCACCCGGTTTTTCATTATCTGTGTTTACCTGGTTTGTTGTTTTTTGCACATCCGTTTCAAGGTTATCGTCTTCCATTTGCTTATCCAGAACATTTTCGTGAGGGGGGGGGTCCCCCCCCCCTAATTTATTTCTTTAACTAACTCACCAAAAGTAGGAAAGGGAATTATTTAACACAGGAATGGTTAGTAATCACTATCGTAAAGTTTGTTTTTTTGATTTCACCGATTGCTGACACACGTCCGAACTCGTCAAACATCAGCATCGAACCTATCGTTTAAACATTTCTTTTTTCTGTTTGAATAGATTGATGAGATCAATATTGAACCAATTGCAGGTTTTAAATTTTCTAGTAGGAATAAACAAGTGTACCCCACGGGATAGAGTATCGTAAAAGTTTCCAATGGCGACGGTTAAGTCATCTATATTGAGGATTGCATCCCAATTTATACAAGCCAAATAATCATTGAGTCCAATGTAATTGTATTTTTAAAATCTAGGAAATGTTCAACATACTGTATAAAGGTCTAGATTTCATTTTGAGGTTAAAAGATACAAGTGAGTGGTGAAAGCTAATATTAAGTAGTAGTTCGTCCGGTTGAGACACGTCTATATCACAAAAACTAGAAAAGATTAAATCTAGAAAAACACCTCAACTATTTGATATAAATTCATAAGACTAAAGGAGACCATCATGTTTAATACACATGTCTTCATCATGTTTGATACAAATAGTGTTAGTAATCATATAACACAGAAAAGCATTCTAAATCTAAATAAACTTTCTAATTCTAATATTTGAGTTGAATGTTAATAATAGAAACTACAATTCGACTTTTCAAGAAAGCGAACATCAGCTGCTCAATTATTTTTCATGTTGATCAAAAGATACAAATACTAAAATTAATACCGGATACTTGGGACAATTGAATAGCTACAGTACGTCATTATATAACTCCTGCAGGTTATAGTAAGCCTTCTGTAAAAGGGCTTCTCTCACATTTTTTCAAAACTTTTTTAGGCAAGTTGCATTTCTGTAGGCTTCTGGCAAATGATTATAGATTTTTCTGCTTTCATATATTATTGAGTTTTTAGTTAGGCAGGATTTTGGTATAGGTAAGGGAATACAACCTTTTTTCTTTTCTCATATTTTCTCATTTCAGTCAGATTTAAAGTAGTGGCGCATTTCTTATGTATCAGGCATATAGTTTCCAGTAAGTACAGACAAAAGAGAGTTCAAATTTTTTGATTAATGAATCATGGAACTGAGCTTTACACAGATATCGAATTGCTCTTTTTTGTCATGCAAACACTGAGTTGAACAAATTATCACTACATGAACCCCAAAATGCAATACCATACCTCAAATGGGATTCAATTAAAGAGAAGTATACCAACCTAGCTGAAGCTGTATTTAGTTCCTTTTAAACAACTTTGATTGCAAAGCAACTAGAGGATATCTTTTTATTTAAGTTAAAAACGTGTTCATTAAATTTCAGTTTGTTATCAATAAACATACCTAGGAACTTAGAATTTGGTTTATTCACAATCACATGGTTTTCCAATAGTAGATTATCAAGGTTGAACTTGAAAGAGATTAAATTAAACACACAGAATTAAACACACTGCTTTATTTTAGTGAGATCAACAGCAATTATTTCTTTCAAATGATTTATATCCTTCCCATGCCATAAAATAGTAGTCATCTGCAAAAAAGGTGAACTTTCCCTGAATACGAATAGTGGCTAGGTCGTTCATATACAAAAGAAACAGGATTGGGCCCAGGACTGACCCCTGCGGGACGCCCATAGAGACTTTGCCTGTTTGAGAGTGGTTCTCTTTGATTTTCACTATCTGACTCCTTTCTGATAAGTATGAGCGAAATATGATACTTTTCATAGAATACTTATGTATTACCTAGAGAAGAATTAAGCTAGGCCATTCACGAATGAATTATGTAATACCTGACATTATTGAGATGAAAAATCTGGTCAGTCTATACAATGAACAAGCTAAGGTTGATGCTAACTACAAAGAGATGAGTAGAGAAACAACACAAATATATAGATAAAGACTAAAGAATAGAAAATGCTGGGTAGATCATAAAATAGATAACTCTTATAATAAATCAAATTCAAAAAAATAATTAGAAAAAAAAAAAAGGAAATTAGCAAAGTCGCGAATTCTTATAAAGAACACTCAATCTCAACTACTTGTAGAAACAACTGAAATGGTGTATAATGAAATATTTGAATGGTCTATATATAACAACCTGCATCTCAATACTCAGAAAACCTCTATAAAGAAATTTTACTTACGAGGTAAATCGGATAATTTCAGTATTTTTGGTGATAGTGAAGGAGAGTGGGAGCATTTGCAAAACTAAGCTACTAGGAAGCTATTTGGATCAAAACATCACATGGGAACCCCGTATTGTTTCACTTTGTGATAAATTATGAAAAATTGCTTTGCACTAAAATATCTTTCCAAGCATTGTCATTGTAATATATTGTTAACTCTCTACTATGCCAATATACACTTCCAAGTGCGGTACGGCATTCTGGATCCACTGCAATTAATTGGGAATTTGTGCTGCAGATATTTGCAGTAAGAGTTGTTGCTGGTCTGAATTGGAGATATACGTGTAGGAATGCATTTAACACTCACAGTTATATATATTGTTATGATGTGTTGTATTTGTTTATATAATCATTAATATTATTATTTTTATTTATCTGCTTAACAAATACCTATCACAGCAATAAACTCCGGCTATGATGCTCTTACCCCTTTTCAATACACTATTTACCTCTCTTTTATTACCTTTCTCCAGCTCAGTCGGTACGCCTATGTAGAGATGATCCTATCTATCTCAGGAGGATTGCAGTTGCGCCATCTAGTTGTTTTGCTTGAAGTCAATGTACTGTTTTTATGGAAATATAGCTTGTAATATGGTCAAATGATTAATAATGAGTCCAGAATATAGTTAAATAATTGTTCTTTTATTCAAATCTATTCTTAAAATACCTATCCCTGCGATATCTACCTTATTAGTAAATATTATTCAACCAATCTAATTGAGCATCATCAAATAAACTTGCTCATGCGCAATGGAAGAACAATGTAAAATAAATATTTAGAGGTTGTATGGATATCATAATAATGAATAAGAAAGTTCACCACTGTGAATAGGTGTTATTAAAATTAAACCAAAAAGTGTCCGACCCGAATATTATCACTTTATTTAGTTTTTGTTGATGAAGTACCTGTTGTAAGTTCAGCTTGTGCACTCACGCGAGTCCTGGATTATTCTGTGGCTATTGGAAATGAAGTTTACTAAAGTTGATCCACCTTTCTGCTGGTTACGTCATGTACAGGAAATCTAATCTTAATTGGAGGTAAGTGGTTGCTTGGTCGAATCTGTGCCTGGTTGTTTCTTGATTTGGTTTTAAGTGTCCAATTGCAGCTATACTTCTGTTGTCAGCTTATTTGCGTTAATTTTTTCATCACGGCTTCCATTAAAAAATTTCTTTTTTGACTCCATATTTTCCTCTTTCACTGGCAACTATCACTTTTTGTTCTCCAGTACAAATTTTCACTCTTTACAGTCTTTTTAAAAACACATTTTCTAATTCTAACCTATGATACATATTTTATTTACAATTTATATATCTACACATGATATAAAATTTTGTATGTAGATTTTAATTTCTATACTTTTATAGGTTGTGCAAATTAAATGGATTGTTGGAAACATAATGATGATTGCAAGGCATTCTCAATTGAATATTGATAGAAAGATGATAATATAACAGTTCCACTGTAAACTCTTGGATCATCTGCGTTGACTATAAGATGGCCAAAGGTTTCAGAGATGCAAAGTACACAGAAAAATTGTAAAAAAATCATACAGGTATTATGTAATGTATAAATTTCATTATATCAAATTTGTATTATTTTTATATTTAACATATTTTTCATATATCATAAGAGAGCTTATTAACACTCACAGGTATATATATATATAAATATCTATATATATATATATAATATAAATATATATAAATATCTATATATATATAAATATATATATATATATATATATAAATGAATATATATATATATATATATATATAAATATATATATATATATATATATATATATATATATATATATATTTATGTTAGGAAGGACCAGTAATATATTTTAAAAGCGAAAAAGAAATAATTTCTTAAAAAACCACAAAAATAATAAATATTGTTTTTACATTTTTTGAGAGTCTATTTCCTTTATGAAGTATAACATTGATAGGTGAATATATGCAAATACTATAATGCAATCATTTTCTTGAATTTTCAAAAATGATTACAACATATAATTGTTTGAAATACAACAAAAAGTCTAGATTTACAAAATTATTCTGGATTAAATGTGATCAACAAAATTATAAGGTTGAAACATACAGTATATGAAATTGCATCTAACTAAAATAGCCAATGGGAGAACAAGAAACTTCTTGATGAAAATAGCCAATCAGGGAACAGAGATGGTTAGATAAAAGATTTGAAATTGTGGAAAAGTAAGAACACAGAAACTTCAAAGATAATTATGATCAAATATTGTATTTAGTTTATAAGAAATGTAAAATATGTTAGTTTGTAAGTTTTCTCAAATAACACCAAATTAGTGAAAGTGCGACAAGAAAGTGCGCGATTAAGAAAATTCAAATAAAATGACAAAACAGAAATGGTATCCAGGTGAAGAAAAAACAAAGCGAGGAGGAGATTGAAAAAAATTTCAGAAAGAAGCCACGTACAAAATTTGAGAGAAAGAAATTCAGGATTTTCATTAATGACAAGGTAGTTTTTTCAACAATAACAAACCAATTCAACCTCTGGATAATTTCGACACAAAATAAATAAGGATAAAAGAAGATTACCTTTTTGTTCTACACATGAAAACTTGTCCAAGCTGATTTCGGGGATTTTGGATGGTTCCTTTGCAAATGGAGAGTCCCTGAGAGGAGTGGATGAAACAGGATTTCAGATTATGGCCAGGTAATGCATCAGCGACATTCCAGCTCCAGGTATAAACTCTTTTAGTGCACATCACAAACTGAATCACTTTACAAAGTAACTCGTATATCTGAAGAACTTTATATAATTTGGTATTGAACTATAAAATAATTCTTCCAACTCAAAAGAAAAAAGTGAGGTTATATTTACAATATCCATCACTGTTTTTCATTATTTTATGAAAATTTGTCAATTGTTATAAGTTATCTATCGCAGGCCAGGTTAATATAAGTTTTCCTGAATAAAGGAAATAATTGTTTTTGATAATTTCTGGTTTACTTTCCACAATGATATGCTAATATCTCACCTATAAACACTGAACTGAAATAGTTCAAATGACATCAAGAAAGGCAGTGGCTCTGTTGCCAGTACCGACTCCTGAGGCGAAGGCGTTCCAACTGAGTTTAGTCGTGGTAAGAAAAGGAATTACAAAGAGTAAAAATAATAAAAATTTCACATATATTCAATAAAATTGTTATGGTATTGGGTGGAAGAAATAATTTACAAAACATATAAATATAAATAGAAATTATTATATTCTACCCAATCATAACAAATTGACATCCAAAGTAAGGGCAAAATAACAATCATTATTTCATTATAATTTGACAAACAACATAAAGGCAAATAGGGTAATAACAATTGGCAGCAACGTGGCAAAAAAACAGTAAAGTTAGCTGGCAATTATTATTTCATAACAATTTGGCAAAATTGTCTCCCAACGCAAGGCAAAATTAACAATTAGCTATTATCATATCAGAACAATTGGTACCCAACATAAGGGCAAGTAAGGGCAAAAATAACTATCATATTATAACATCACAATTGGCTTCCCAACGCGGAGCGAAAATAATTATCATATCAAATAATAACAATAAATCATCTTACCTAATCATAACAATATATATATATATATATATATATATATATATATAAAGTAGAAGGAATTTAATGGACATAGCCCTCCGAGAGAAGTGTTAACCGTAGACACGTGTTTCGGGCTCTCGGCCCTCATCAGTACGGTGGAGAAGTGCAAAGATGAACAACACTTGGTAGAAAACGACAAATCAACGAGAGCCCGAAACACGTGTCTACGGTTAACACTTCTCTCTGAGGGCTATGTCCATTAAATTCCTTCTACTTTGTTTTTAACAGTCCCCTCACTATTACTCTCTTTCATGTTTATATTCCTGGACGCGGATGTCACGCAGGTAGCTATAGCTGCCTCCGTGGTGACGTTGGTTGTTGCCCTGGAATTCAGGGTCTGCTGACCGAAACCACAAATGAGCGGCTGGCTTCTGTTTGTTGACTCCGTTGATTTGTCGTTTTCTACCAAGTGTTGTTCATCTTTGCACTTCTCCACCGTACTGATGAGGGCCGAGCCCAAACACGATTCACGGTTAACACTTCTCTGAGGGCTATGTCCATTAAATTCCTTCTACTTTGTTTTTAACAGTCCCCTCACTATTACTCTCTTTCATATATATATATATATATATATATATATATATATATATATATATATATATATATGAACTGTGCATATATATTTATGAAAAATATAATTACCCATAGCTATAACACAAGAAATGGAAATTTTATTGTGCCTGATGCACATCGTACATCTTTATATCAGAAGTCACATATTTTTCTAGGTGTATAATAAGCTGGAAAAACATTTTAAGGACGCCCCCAATATACATATTTAAATACCTTATTTCTATTACTTTTTGTACTCTTGAGGAGTTTTTAATATAAAATAATGGATCTGAATGTATTTTATCAACTATGTATATTATTGTATAATTGTACCTTTCCGTTTTAATGGTGTCATTTTCTTTGCTACAATGCACTATTATACTTTTTTATGTTATATATAGAAATAAACCTTATTATTAAGCATACCGTATTTGCTGATGATACAATCATTTTGGGAACCCCATCATTGACAAAACCAAACTAACTGGTTACCTTTCGTACTTGGAGTTATGGTGCCAAAAGTGGTAACTGGAACTGAATGGACAAAAGTGCAGTGTTCTCCACATTGGTTTTAGTAATCCGGAACATCATTACTTCCTGAAAGGTGTTCCCCTGACCTCTGTTATTCAACAAAAATATCTTGGAGAGTTGATATCATATGATCTGAAGTGTTTAACCCATATTGAAAAGATTATTGAGAAAGGTAATAGTATCTCTTATACGGTCTCTTTCAAAAATATTTATATCAGGCCCGTCCCCGAGTAAGCTGTGCCGGTTCAGAACCACACTTCGCCAAATATATTCACATGCTATCACCAAACTATCTCTGTGTTAATTCGGAATTCATTGATCTATTTGCTGAAGATATCTGTAGTTGAAAAGGGAAACATTCTCAATTGAATATTGTTAGAAAGATTTTTCTGTGAATTGAAAAATCCACGATTAAAATGAAGCTATTTTTTTGTGAATGTCTAACAGAAAACAACTACTTCCCCGGCTAAATGATTGTAACTTTTTCCATCTTTGCAAAGTGAGATTGCTTCTTGAAAATGTGTTTTCCATTTCTTCCGGTCTTCCTGATGATCGTGGAAGCGTGAAATAGATTTTCGTCGACAAAAATGTATTGAAGACCTAGTGATTGCGATGTCTCTCCTGCGTCAATGTTACTAATGATTTCTGGTGAGTACTCTCTTTTGGAAAACATTCTTCTTTGCTTCATTCATCTTTATGAGTTCTTAATTAAGACTGGAATAGAAAATCAAATAACTATCTGAATGAAAATGCAAATTTTCAATTTCAGATTTTTTCTTTTGAGTTAGGGCCTTTTCAGAATATCTATCAGATGTAGTTCAATGTCCAGCGTGGCTTTAGCCGGGGAAGTAGTTGTTTTCTGTTAGACATTCACAAAAAATAGCTTCATTTTAATCGTGGATTTTTCAATTCACAGAAAAATTTTTCTATCAATATTCAATTGAGAATGTTTCCCTTTTCAACATGAATACCCCACAAGAGGTTATCTTGACGATGGAAGATAGTGACTAAAGTTTATCTTTCAGTCGCAGATGATTCCACATCTGATTTTATGAACATCCTGTTTATATTTTCAACAAATCAATATATCTGTAGTGATATTTACATATAAAGATCCCCGGACCTATTTGTATTTATTTTTGAATATTATGTACTTTATATACCAATTTAATGAATAAAGAATATATATGTATGTATATATATATATATTTATATATATATATATATATATATATATATATATATATATATATATATATATTAATTAGAATTAATGTGTGATCTTGACTGACTCGTTTAGAATACAAATGCAATCGCATTAGAGTTGAATTTGTATATATATATATATATATATATATATATATATATATATATATATACAGGGTGTTATGTAATAAGTGTCCGATATTTTACAGGACGATTCCTCAGTTATTTATAAGATGAAAAGTTCATATAAGCATGGGTCCACAAGGTCTTCATTTTTTGTATACAGAGTGATAAAAATTCATTTTTATTTTGGTTTTTCTTAAATAATTTTTAAAATAATATCGATATTTGGATGAAAATTGATATTTGGGGATTTTTTAATATGATAAATTCAAATTTGATCCTAATTTGGTCTTTGTCTCTTTTGGGGAGTCACAACTTTGTCGTGCATGTATGTATCACATTTTTTCTATAAAAAAAATCGATCCCTCTATCATTTTTACATGAAAAAGGTATGCTTTTCAAAAGTCGCCAGAAGCAGCCGTTTTCGAGATATTTTGATTTAAATTAATCGATGCATGTGTTTGTCAATAAGTGAAACAATTTTGAAAACATTTTTGTTTATTCAAAATAGAAACATTTTAAACGCAAATTTTTAAACAACAATATACAACGGAACACTAGATATAAATCAAAATCACAATAAATGTTCGAAATGTCCACCTCCTTCCTGTGTGCACGCATCCAATCTTCTTCTCATTGATTTGCGCAATCTTTGGAAAATTTCTGGAGTATTTGAATCATTCTACAAGAGTTAATTATCCGATTACTTAATTCTTCTTCATTTTGGAAAGGTGTCTGGTAAATTAAGGATTTTAGATGTCTCCACAGTAAAAAATCCAAACTGTTAAGTGGTGACCTAGGGGGGCATGGTTGAGGCCTCCCCGAACTATCCAACGGTTGCCGAAAGTTTGATCTAAAAATTATCACGCTTGGATGCTAAACTGTGCCGGGGCACCGACATGCATAAACCACATTTCATTTCGTAGACTAAGCGGCACATCTTCCAGTAAAATAGACAAATCTTCTTCAAGAAAATGATGATATCTCTCTTCGTTTAATCTTCCCGGAATAAATAATGGACCTATAAAATAAACTGCGAAGATTCCTGCCCACACGTTAAGAGAGAACTGTTCTTGGAAATGTGATTCCTGTATCGCATGGGTTTTTCCACTGACCACAAATGATTATTGTGAAAATTGCCTATCGTTGCGTGAGAAATTTACTTCGTCGGTAAACAGGATTTGATTTTCAAATAAAGGATTTTGAATAAGGCATTGGAGAAACCAACGACAGAAGTTGATACATAACGGAAAGTCACGAGGGGGTAGTGCCTGAACTCTTTGAATATGGTAGGGATATAACAAATTATCAATTAAAATTTTCCATACCAGAACATGAGAAATGTTTAACGTCAGCCCTATTTTTCTGGAGGGTTAACCAGATTAAGAACTGCTTCCTCGGTTTCTGGGGTTGTTACCGTCCGATGTGCACCCAACAGATGACTAGCTTTCTCAAAACTTCCTGTTTCCCTTAACCGAGCGTGAGTTCTTGAAAACGTTTTTGAAGTAGGAGTTGTGCGGTTCGGATAACGCTCCTGGTACAAACGTCTAGCCTCATATGAATTTCCGTTAGCAAGTCCGTATGTAAAATGTATGTCAGCATACTCTGCATTGCTAAAGTTCGCCATTTTTTAACAAATAATCACAATAATAATAAATAAAAGTATTTAACCATGCGTCAAGATATTATTTTTGACATGACAGCATAAAAAAAATTATAATAAACTTGCTTGATACTTTTATTTTCAAAGAGTTCGCGAATCAATGAGAAGATTGGATGCATCGATTAATTTAAATCAAAATATCTCGAAAACGGCTGCTTGTAGCGACTTGAAAAGCTTACCTTTTTCGTAAAAATGATAGAGCAATCGATTTTTCTTCTAGAAAATGTCATACATACATGTACGACAAAGTTGTGACTCCCCAAAGAGACAAAGACTCCCAAGACTCCCTAGACCCCAATTTTCGTCCAAATATCGACAGTATTTTAAAAATTATTTACGAAAAAACAAAATAAAATAAATGTTCAACACTTTGTATATAAAAAATGAAGGCCTTGCGGACCCATGCTTATATGAACTTTTCACCTAATAAATAACTGAGGAATCGTCCTGTAAAATATCGGACACTTATTATATAACACCCTATATATATATATATATATAATATATATATATATATAATATATATATATATATATATATATATATAATATATATATATATATATAATATATATATATATATATATATATATAAATATATATATATATATATATGTGAATTGCATCAGATTATTGATAGTGACATCTATAATCTGTGCGGTGAAGCTTAAACCTAATATCGTGGAATTTTAATATCACGAGATTTCGTGCACATTAACAGGTCACCAACAAATCTGTCAGATAGGCCTACCCACGATATCAATAGTCGTACTTCTCATGCGTTCAACGCAAACAAATATCGAGAATGAGAGAAATCTGCTACGAATCCAAAAAGACACACCATCCGTCTACAGCCTGTTTCATGGTTTCCCAATCATCAGGACGGCTTGTGGTCTCCTTCAAATTCGCATCAGATTTCTCGTTGGTTCATAGCCTTAGGCCAATACAAGGCGAAACAACTTTGTTGAGGTTGATTTCAATGATGTTAAACATTGTGATACAAAAGAAAAAAAACGTAGATCAAGGAATAAAACGAAGTTCAAAGTTACTACAACCACATTAGCGCCGTTTAAAATTATATAAATGTGTACTCTATGTGGTGTGACAAGTGAAACTGACATGTTAGGAATGAATCTCGCAATTATATTTAAGCCAACTACACCTGACGGGTGTTACTTGGAATTAGTTAGAATGGTGCCAACTGTTAGATTAGTACCAACTGATGTTACCAGGTGGCGGTAATGTTAAAAAGAACTATTATTTTATATTACATTGTTGTAAATTTTGATTTATATCTAAAGTTTTTTATATATATTTTTTTTATAAATTAATTTCAATTTTGATTGATATCTAAAGACAATAAATAAAAGTAGATCTCACTCAAATGGTTAATATCTGTTTTTTTATTTTTACAATTCTTTTCTAGGGAAATGAAAGCATTTTCTAAGAATGTTCTCTTAGATGTATGTGCTAGCACTTTCACTGAATCGTAATTCATCTGGTGGTCAAATTTATTCACATTTTCTACCAAAGCACATTTTTCTGGATGCAATCGGCAGTCACTTTTATGATCAATTATTCTGTTCGATAATGATCTTTGCGTTTGACCAATATATTGTTTATTACAACCATGACAAGGAATACTATAAACTACATTTGACATTGAAAGTAATGGAGTTTTATCTTTAACTTTAGAATAAATTGACCTGATTGTTAGAACATTTTTCAGGATTGTGAAATAATCTGGAGAGTTTAGGAGTGATTTCTCTTATATATGGTAATGAAGTAAAAAAAGGTTGAGTAGGCGTATTGTTACTTTCATTGTTGTTTGAGACAATTTTCGAGTTATTACTGTTTACAGTAGGTTATCTTGATGTTGTGACATGGGGTTCTATCACAACATCAAGATAACCGACGGCGATGCAACGGTGATGAATTTTAAAGCTTGGTCTAAAACGAAGATGAAACTCGCTAAAGAGTATAATAGACAATGCTTCCAGTTACAATGTAGAACAGTGGGGATCATACCTAGCCACATTACAGCTTCGATAAGACTGATTGAAAACCTATTCCTTAGGCAGGAAATTTTGCCAGCAAACAACAAATTTCGTACACTAAACTTTTTTCATTAAGTGAAATAAAAAATTTAACAAAAATAAAAAAATAAAAAACAATCAACTCAAAACCAATTTGAAAACCAAACCAAATTGGATAAAAAATATCTAGAGCACTCCCATTCCTGAGGACGTGTCTCAATTTTTAGCCTTATACCCTGAATTTAGTATTGAACCATCAATACCAATATATATATACAGTGTGACCCATTTCTAATGGAAACACCCCCCTAAAATTTGAAGTTGTGAACAGATTCTAATAATATTTTTTTGAAATGTCAAGTAGTAAAAGGTCTACCTTCGGACAAAATTTGAAATGTTTATTCCAATTTTCAGGGCATACTACGATATTTTCTCTTAGTCGAAAATCGAGATTTTTTATTAGCGATTTTTTTATTGAAAAAATTACTACGCCACTGGACCCAGATTGCCTCTAAACAGATGTGACCAAAATTTCATGAAAAAATATTCATTAATAACAAAGTTATGACAACTCAAAAATTCGAAACAGTCACAAAAAACACCCTATATCAACAGATATAGCCATGAGAATATTTTTCTTTATGATTTCAACAATAAAGTGCCGCAAGATGAAAAAAAAAACAAATAGCGTAAATTTTTTTAATGAAAATAACGGAATTACATTCAAGTTTTCACGCAAATTAACTAAAACTAAGACCTAATTGATTTTTCAATTTAAATCTTAGTTGCCATGGAAATGATATTACAGTTTGACACTTGTGAAAGATTTAAATGTACTATTGTCAACAATATTCACCTTACAATTCTTCGAATTATTTTGTGTCATGGCTGCAAGATTGAGCGTAAGAGAGAAAATTGAAATTGTACGCCTTTCGGGAGATGACGTTAGAAGTCTTGTGAAAGATTTAAATGTACTATTGTCAACAATATTCAAATTCTTCGAGTTAGAGAGGTTTGTAGAGTATTTAATGAGAGACATCCAGATCGCCTCGTATTAGCTCGACGGTAAATAAAATAAATAAAATATTCAATGAAACTGGTGCAGTATCAAAAATGATGTTAAAAAGTAATTCTGTACAAAGACGAAACAGGAATGACAGGAATGATCAAATCATTTTAGATTATTTCGGAAATAATCCTAATGCCAGTATAAGGAATGCCACCTTAGATTTGAATATTCCACGAGAAACTATTCGGAGATGTCTCAAGGCGAAGAATATTAAACCTTTCAAGCCAAAATTTTCACATACACTGCAAGAAGGCGACGAAGCAAGACGTCTGGAATATTGTTTATGGGCCCAAGGGGAATATTTAAACAATATAAATTTCCTACAAAATATTTTATATACCGACGAAGCCACTTTCACTACAAATGGAGTAGTGTCATCACAGAATTGTCGCTATTGAGCAGCGAATAATCCTAACTGGGTAATAAACTGTAAAAGCCAGTATTCCCAAAAAATCAACGTCTGGTGTGGGATATTGAACGAACGAATTATTGGTCCTTTCTTTTTTGAGGAAAACATTAATGCGCAGAGGTTTCTGGAATTTTTAAACACAGAGTTTTGGGATGCTATTCACGAGCTGCCAATCAATGAACGATCAAATTTAATTGTCCAGTTAGATGGGTGTTCAGTTCATTATGCCAGAGCTGCGAGGCAATGGCTTTACGAACATTTTCCAAACCGATGGATAGGCCGTGGTAGTCCGTTTATAGAGTGGCCACCCAGATCTCCAGACCTCACAGTTTTGGACTTTTTTCTCTGGGGACTTCTCACACAAAAGGTTTACAAAAACCGCTCAAGAGATAGAAATGAACTTTGTGCAAGAATTCGACAGGTATGTGCAGATATTACCCCACAAGAACTAAGGAACGTAATCAGAAACAGTCGTAAGCGCTACGACAAATATATCGAAATACGTGGTGGATCAGTAGATGCTACTAGAATATGAGTTTGAACTAATTATTGCACTGAATCGAAACATTTCAATAATTAGTTTTCATTGTTACGTTCATTAAAATTTTTTCCTTCATTATTAGTTGAATTGTGTGAATGTAATTCCGTTATTTTCATTGAAAAAATTCACGCTATTTGTTTTTTTTTTTCATCTGGCGGCACTTTATTGTTGAAATCATAAAAAAATATTCTCATGGCTATATCTGTTGATATAGGGTGTTTTTTGTGACTGTTAGCTGTGTGAGTTTTCGAATTTTTGAGTTGTCATAACTTTGTTATTAATGAATATTTTTCCATGAAATTTTGGTCACACCTGTTTAGAGGCACTCTGAATCCAGTGGCGTAGTGATTCTTTCAATAAAAAAATCGCTAATAAAAAATCTCGATTTTCGACTAAAAAAATATAGTAGTATGCCCTGAAAATTGGAATAAACATTTCAAATTTTGTCCCAAGGTAGACCTTTTGGTACTTGACATTTCAAAAAAAAATTATTGAAATCTGTTTACAACTTCAAATTTTAGGGGGGTGTTTCCATTAAAAATGGGTCACACTGTATATATATATATATATATATATATATCAATAAAGAATATCTTATCTGATGTAGAGACTATATCACTTCCACTATCACTGAACCTCGTGAAAGAAATATCACTACAGCAAGAGCAACTAATATTATAACAAACCACATCCAACATTCTAACCATAACTCAAGTCTACGGACTCTTTTTTTCAAATCTAAGAAATTCTTGAAAGACAATCCTAATTTGATTCTCACACAATCAGGCAAAAGAAAAAACCCTTAATTAAAAGGAAGCAAATGTAACAGTAACATAATGGAGAAGGATCAATATCTCAACCTATCCAATGACATATAATCACCAAACTCCTATTCAGAATCCAAAATGCATAAGCCCACCCTTTCAGTCAGACCTATAGTGGCTTCTATAGGAGTCCCTACTGAAAGAATAGCCTATTTTTTGACAGAAATTTTGACTAACGCATACAACTTTGACAATGAAAACTATATAAAAGACTCGTTTGAAGTCACTAATAAATTTAATAATTCAATAATTCCAGACAATTATGTTCTGGCAAGTTTAGATGTCGTTTCCCCTTTTAGCAATGTTTATTTTGATGCTTGTATTAGAGCAATACACAAAAATTGGGATCGTATTAGTAATTACTGTACCATTAAGGAAGAGACATTTTTGGAATTGTTGACTTTACTTTTTGATAATACATATTTTTCTTTCAATAATAAAATTTATAAACAAACCTTTGGTACCCCAATGGGAGCCTCTATTTCACCCATTTTAGCAGCGTACGTCATGGATGATTTGTTAGACAATGTTATTCCAGTTTTATCTTTCAATCTGAACTTCATAAAAAAATATGTTGATATTATATTAGCATTAACGAATTATGGTGTGAATGAGATTCTCGATACTTGCAATAGCTACGATCCTCGTATCTAGTTTACAATTGAAACTGAGAACACCGAAAATTCCGTATCATTTCTTGATACCAAGCTTATACGGACAGCAGAAAACAAGCTACTGGTAGATTGGTATAGGAAACCATGCAGCTCAGGAAGATACCTGAATTACCATTCATATCACAAACCGTCTATAAAAGTGAACTTGGTAAAACAAATGAAATTAAGAGTACTGAAAATCTCAGATGCTAAATTCCATAAACAGAATTTAAGCATTCTCTTTAACCTTTTCTTAGACAATTCATATCCAAGAACTTTACTTAATAACATTCTATATAATACTTCGTCTCACTTAGAAGTACTAGCCTTAAACAGTAATAACTCGAAATTGTCTCAAACAACAATAAAACTAACAATACGCCTACTCAACCTTTTTTCACTTCATTACCATATATAAGAACTAAACTCTTCAGATTATTCACAATCCTAAAAAATTTAAAATGTCATATAAAACAGTTCTAACAATCAGGTCAATTTATTCTAAAGTTAAAGATAAAACTCCATTACTTTCAATGTCAAATGTAATTTATAGTATTCCTTGTCATGGTTGTAATGAACAATATATTGGTCAAACGCAAAGATCATTATCGAACCCAAAGGAAAAATTGACCCCATAATTAGTGTAAGTGCTAGAAAAGTAACGCCGATTGCATCCTGAATTTAAAATGTGCTAAAAGAATTGTTTTAATAAAAAAACAGATATTAACCATTTGAGTGAGATCTACTCTTATTTATTTTCTTTAGATATCAATCAAAAATGACAATGTAATTAAATTTAAAAAAAACAAAAAAATATATATACCAGGTGATTCTCTAAGGTGGCTCACCCCTATAACTTTTTTATCATTGAAGATAAAAAAATCGAAATTTGGGGGTTGTCTATAATAGTTCAATTTACATTTTTTGACATATTTACTTGCTTTGCCATACTTCCGGTTTGACCGGAAATGACCCCAACTCTCAATTTTTAAATAAGACATCCTATATATTTTTACTTATTTTGATCGAGAATGACATTCTAAATTCAACAATACCGCACTTGTCAATATTTGACAAATAAAGTAATTTTTATTCCAATTTTTATTTTTCGATCTAGATGCCATGGATTGTGTAAATCGCTTCATTCTTGATCAAGTAACATAGGAAAAATACCACTTTGAGGCTTATGACTTCACAGTCGTTTTAAGAATTATTTAAAAGTCGCAAATATGAATTTTTCCAGTTAACTTTTTTCAAATGGAAAGGGGGTGGCTCGTCGGCTTTTTGTGAAAGATCATTTTCTTACGAATAATTTGATACCACACACTTTCACTTTATTTTCACTATTTTTCTGAATAATTGCAAGAAGCGAGCATACCTAATAACAAATAATACGTATTCGGTATACTTATGCACTAAGTCCTGTTATTCTTGTTATCCGTGACAAACAATTGAAGCTGTTGCTAGGACTACCTAAACAAATAGGCTAATGAATATGCTGTCACTTTTAAAAATTTATTTGTTGCGTAGTTTATAATTTGATATGGAAAATTATACTAGAAACGAGAAAACTGACATGTTGCTAATTTACGGAGAAGCAAATAAGAATGCAACTGAAGCAGCTCGAATTTATGCTCAGAGATTCCCTAATCGTCGCTATCCCACTCGGCATTATTTTCCAAAACTGGAAAGGAAAATGCGAAATGAACCAGAAGAAAATGCCAATAACTTCATTGTCAGTGAAGAAAAAGAAGTAGACGTGTTGGCCTATGTTGAAGTGAATTGTACGGCATCAGTTCGCCAAATTGTTTCTGAGTGTGATATAAGTTATTCGTCCGTTTGGAGAATTCTTCACAAATATAATTATCGATCATTCAAGTACCAACTACACCAACATCTTTTCGATAATGACCACAACCGAAGATTAACTTATTTCAACTGGTTTTTGACTAAATACAGAGATGTACGTTTTCCATTTAAAATTATTTATTCAGATGAAACTCGATTCGCCAACTTCAATCGGGATAATAAAAGGTACTACTGGTCTCAAATAAAGTTACATCTGATGCAAGAAGGAAATTTTCAAGAGCGATTTGGTTTCAATTGCGGGATTGGTATTATCAGAGAAAAACTTTAGGGCCAAAAATTTTCGACGGACAACTTACTGTGGAAATATATCTACAGTTCCTTAGAAATCAAATTGATGATTTCATTGAAGATTTGCCACTGGCTAACCAAGTTGATATCTATTTTCAACAAGATGGAGCGCCACCTCACAATTCTCAAGTCGTAAGAGAACATCTGAATGACACCTTCTCAGAAAAGTGGATTGGCACTTATGGACCTATTCAGTGGCCTGCGAGGTACATTCTCAAGTTTTCATATTTTTTCATATTATATCTTTTTCATATTCTAGATCACCAGATCTTACTCCGCTAGATTTTTTTCTCTGGGGAACAATAAAAAATCAGGTGTATAACACAGCATCAGCTACTCATGAAGAACTGGAGTATAAAGTAAGGGTGGCATTCCAGAACATCACTGCGGAACAGCTAAACAATGTGGTGCGCGCAACAATTGAAAAAGTTGAACTTTGCCGTGATCAAGGAAGAGGTCATTTTGAAAATTTAGAACTTTAATGGACTAATTTGCGACTTTTAAACAATTCTTAAAACGACTGTGAAGTCATAAGCCTCAAAGTCGTATTTTTCCCATGTTACTTGATCAAGAATAAAGCGATTTACACGATCCATGGCATTTTAGATCAAAAAATAAAAATTGGAATAAAATTTACTTTATTTGTCAAATATTGACAAGTGAGGTGTTGTTGGATTCAGAATGTCATTCTCGGTCGAAATAAGTAAAAATATATAGGATGTCCTATTTAAAAATCGAAAGTTGGGATCATTTCCGGTCATACCGGAAGTACGGCAAAGCAAGTAAATATGTCAAAAATTTTAAATTGAACTATAATACACAACCCCCAAATTTCGTTTTTCTATCTTTAATAATAAAAAAGTTATAAGGGTGAGCCACCTTGGAGAATCACCCGGTATATTAAAAAAACACTTTAATCATTTGAGCGAGATCTCTTATTTATTGTCTTTATATATCAATCAAAATAGCTGCTTACCCCAATATCCCTAGTTTTGTATATATATATATATATATATATATATATATATATATATATATATATATCAAAGTGCGAACGTTTTTAGGGGGTAATTCCTTGTCGAAAATGTAAACAAATGCTCTTAGGCCTTTCCTTGAAAAGTTTTTTTTTTCTTGAAAATGCTGAAGAGTTGAAGAAATGGCATTTTGTGGGAATTTTCTACCAATAAAAAAGCTACCCATGAATATTTTTTTAATTTTGTTGTGATCTTTTGAAGGGGTGAAACATGCAACCCCTATTCCATTTTTTACAAGAACTTTTTAATGAAACAAAATTTCTCAATATATGTTGAAAAGAACGATTCATTGCAAAACTTTTTTAACTCTTGTATTATGTCCGTAAAAGCAATAGTTTCCTAATAAAAAAATAAAATACAGTGCATGAATGGATCTTCTGTAAATGAAATCGAAAAAATCTAGTAGGTGGCTGTCACGTTTTGTTTGCACACCTTGTGACTTAAATCGTAGTATTTTAAAATTATTCCGCTTGTTTAAACTTTTAATGTAGGCATGTACCAGTATCATATTTTGTTTTAATAGAATATCAAATTAAACATACAAACAAAACAAAATTATGTGTATTACAACAAAGAAGAAATGACCACCTCCAACCATTAGACAGGAATCAAGTGTTCGTCTCATAGACTGGCGCAAACGTTGAAATATTCCTGGTGTGTTTTGAATTGTCTCGCAGGCTGCAATGATGCGATTCCTTAAATCATTCACACATTCAATGGGGGTCGTATAAACCAAGGACTTCAGGTGACCCCAGATGCAAAAGTTCAAGTCTGGAGATTTGGGAGGCCAAGGTTTTGAGGTCCTGCCTATCCAACGATTTGGATACACGTCGTCCAAGTACTGACGAGCAGTTATGCTGAAATGGACAGGCGCACCATCGTGCATAAACCACATTCGTGGTCGAATAGCTAGTGGAACATTTTCAAGTAAAATGGGAAGCTGCTCCTGGAGAAAATTTGTATAGGTTGCACCAGTTAGCCTCAACGGTAGAAAATACGGCCCAATAATAGTTTCGCCAATAATTCCGACCCACACGTTAAGTGAAAATTCATATTGATACCGACCTTCTTGAATTGCATGTGGGTTATCCTCGGCCTATAGATGATTGTTATGGAAATTTGTAATCCCTTGCCTTGAAAAGTTGGATTCGTCGGTGAATATTACGTTTTCTAAAAATTGAGCATTTTGTGTAATCATTTGAAGACTCCATTGACAAAAGTCTACTTGTAAGGGAAAATCTCGTGGCAAAAGTAAATATGCTAAGGATACAATTGGTGATCCTTTAAAATTTTCCAGATTAGTTTATAGCTAACATTAAGTGGGTCAGCAATTTATCTTGTACCTAATCCCGGACGATCTACAATCATATTGAGAAGCTCTTCGTCCAGTGCCATCGTTCTTAATACTCGTTGGTGAAGATGTGCAAAAATTGTATGATGAGGTATCACGCGCTGAGGATACATCTCTGCATAGAGCCGTCTAGCTTCCGAAGAATTTTCATTGGCATGACCATACATTAAATGCATATCGGCCATTTCAGCGTTAGTGTAATTATTCATATTGAAGATTCAAAAGACACAATTGAACTTTCAACTACCACATAGAAATCAAAGCGACGACTTGATAGCCACCTACTAGATTTTTTCGATTTTAAAATACTACGATTGAAGTCACAAGTTGTGCAAACAAAACGTGACGTACTAGATTTTTTGATTCCATCTTCAGAAGATCCGTTCATGCACAATGTTGTATTTAATTTTTTTATTAGGAAACTATTGCTTTTACGGACACCATACAAGATTTAAAAAAGTTTTGCAATGAATCCTTCTTTTCAACACATATTTTTTAAATATTTCAAGGAAAGGCCTAAGCTTTTTTTACATGAAAGACCCCTTTTAATTTTCGACAAGGAATCACCCCCCTTAAAACTTTCGCACTTATTTGGTAACACCCTGTATATGTATATATCCCTCAGGCACACGCGCCAGTTTTCGGGACACAAACACAAACCCTATATACTTTTACTCGCAAAATACTTATTTTTGTTTTTCTGAAAGAAAATTTGACTTTTGAACAAACTGATTTTCATAAAAAAATTGACTCCAAGTTCATTTTATTTTATATACATTGACATTCTCGTTAGTAATATGGTGGTATTACCATTTTTCTATTTATTTGAAAGGAATAACAAAAAAAATATCTTTATATAACGTTATTACTTGACTTGATCTCTCCAACTGACATATGTCAAAAATGACAATAAAATATGTCAGAGTAAACCTAAAAATTGTATAATTCAAAATAACCCCATTCTCCCAAGGCACGTGCCGGTGAAGTTCTAGGGTGCCACACAGATGTGTTTTTTTAGTAATAGCCGTTCTGGCTGAGTAGTCTTCTTCTCGCGTGAAATCATCCATTTTGCACCGAAACCAATTGCAAAAATACTATAAAATACACTTTATAAAATGTCACGGGTATATATAAATATATATATATATATATATATATATATATATTATATATATATATATATATATATATATATATATATATATATATATATATATATATATATATATATATATATATTTATATGAAATGCATCAGACTATTGATAGTGACATCTATAATCTGTGCGGTGAAGCTTAAACCTAATATCGTGGAATTTTAATATCACGAGATTTCGTGCACATTAACAGGTCACTAACAAATTGTCAGATAGGCCTACCCACGATATCAATAGTCGTACTCCTCATGCGTTTAACGCAAACAAATATCGAGAATGAGAGAAATCTGTTACGAATCCAAAAAAGCACACCATCCGTCTACAGCCTGTTTCATGGTTTCCCAATCATCAGGACGGCTTGTGGTCTCTTTCAAATTCGCATCAGATTTCTCGTTGGTTCATAGCCTTAGGCCAATACAAACATGTGAAATGCATCAGACTATTGATAGTGACATCTATAATCTGTGCGGTGAAGCTTAAACCTAATATCGTGGAATTTTAATATCACGAGATTTCGTGCACATTAACAGGTCACTAACAAATTGTCAGATAGGCTTACCCACGATATCAATAGTCGTACTCCTCATGCGTTCAACTCAAACAAATATCGAGAATGAGAAAAATCTGTTACGAATCCAAAAAAGCACACCATCCGTCTACAGCCTGTTTCATGGTTTCCCAATCATCAGGACGGCTTGTGGTCTCTTTCAAATTCGCATCAGATTTCTCGTTGGTTCATAGCCTTAGGCCAATACAAACATGTGAAATGCATCAGACTATTGATAGTGACATCTATAATCTGTGCGGTGAAGCTTAAACCTAATATCGTGGAACTTTAATATCACGAGATTTCGTGCACATTAACAGGTCACTAACAAATTGTCAGATAGGCCCACCCACGATATCAATAGTCGTACTCCTCATGCGTTTAACGCAAACAAATATCGAGAATGAGAGAAATCTGTTACAAATCCAAAAAAGCACACCATCCGTCTACAGCCTGTTTCATGGTTCCCAATCATCAGACGGCTTGGTTCTTTCAAATTCGCATCAGATTTTCGTTGGTTCATAGCCTAGGCCAATACAAACATGTGAAATGCATCAGACTATTGATAGTGACATCTATAATATGTGCGGTGAAGCTTAAACCTAATATCGTGGAATTTTAATATCACGAGATTTCGTGCACATTAACAGGTCACTAACAAATTGTCAGATAGCCTACCACGATATCAATAGTCGTACTCTCATGCGTTTAACGCAAACAAATATCGAGAATGGAAATCTGTTACGAATCCAAAAGCACCATCGTCTCAGCCTGTTCTGGTTCAATCATCAGGAGGCTTGTGGTCTCTTTCAAATTCGCATCAGATTTCTCGTTGGTTCATAGCCTTAGGCCAATACAATTCTCGATATTTGTTTGCGTTAAACGCATGAGGAGTACGACTATTGATATCGTGGGTAGGCCTATCTGACAATTTGTTAGTGACCTGTTAATGTGCACGAAATCTCGTGATATTAAAATTCCACGATATTAGGTTTAAGCTTCACCGCACAGATTATAGATGTCACTATCAATAGTCTGATGCATTTCACATGTTTGTATTGGCCTAAGGCTATGAACCAACGAGAAATCTGATGCGAATTTGAAAGAGACCACAAGCCGTCCTGATGATTGGGAAACCATGAAACAGGCTGTAGACGGATGGTGATCTCCTTTGGATTCGTAACTGATTTCTCATATTCTCGTTATTTGTATTGCGTTCCTAAAAAACGCACTAGGAGTACGACTATTGGTATCGTGGGTTGGCCTATGCTGGCATCTGTCATAACCAACGAGAAATCTGATGCGAATTTGAAAGAGACCACAAGCCGTCCTGATGATTGGGAAACCATGAAACAGGCTGTAGACGGATGGTGTGCTTTTTTGGATTCGTAACAGATTTCTCTCGTTCTCGATATTTGTTTGCGTTAAACGCATGAGGAGTACGACTATTGATATCGTGGGTAGGCCTATCTGACAATTTGTTAGTGACCTGTTAATGTGCACGAAATCTCGTGATATTAAAATTCCACGATATTAGGTTTAAGTTTCACCGCACAGATTATAGATGTCACTATTAATAGTCTGATGCATTTCACATGTTTGTATTGGCCTAAGGCTATGAACCAACGAGAAATCTGATGCGAATTTGAAAGAGACCACAAGCCGTCCTGATGATTGGGAAACCTTGAAACAGGCTGTAGACGGATGGTGTGCTTTTTTTGGATTCGTAACAGATTTATCTCATTCTCGATATATATATATATATATATATATAATGCTTTTCCGAAAATCACATTTGGCATCCTCTTGCATTGTGATTTCCAAAAAGTTGGCTACATAACGAAAAAATAATATTATATTTGAAGTTGCTTTCTGTTGAATTTCTCTGCATAAAATGTTTTGATAGCTTGTATTTACCAACGTCAGCTTTTTTAATATATATATATACATCTTCGTACATTTTCGCTGATGTAATATATTGAACTGCTTTCTCGGGTTTCACTCTGCGTGTTGTGGTATTGGGCCTCGAAAGGTCCGACCATCTTCAGGTGATGTCTCGTTGATGACTCGATCTCGACTGATCCGCTTGCGCCGCATTCCACAATTTATAGTGATGAGTGGTCCCACCTGGATGCGAATTTCTGTCAATTCTGATCGCACTTCTGTGCGCCTCGCTTCGTGTATGGATCCATTGTTGTATCTCCGTTCGAGTCGCTGTATTGTATTCTTTTTCACTTGTTGGTGGTCCAAGATAGATTGTTGCTGTCATCTCCAGAATTCTGGAAAGGCCAAAGTACTTGGAAGAATATACTGTGTGGGCATTGAATGCAGAATCATTTCTTGATGACATTCCAGAGTCTTATGAAGAGAAGCACTATCCCGAAACGAAACTTGGGATATAGTTGAACTACCCCCTGGAAAAAAAGCTATCAGAAATGAATGGGTTTTTACAAAGAAAAGAGATGAAAACGGTGATGTAGAAAAATACAAGGCAAGACTTGTAATTAACCCAGATAGCACATGGACATCCAGGGGATATCCACTGGACATCCATTATGGATATGCTGGGTGTACTATGGACGTCCAGTTAATATCTAAAGTATATACTATGGACATCCAATGGATGTTCTGGGGGTACCAACCTGTACATCCATAAGATATCCTTCACGGATATCCATAAGATATCCTTACAACTTGTCCATGAGATATCCTTCATGGATATCCATAAGATATTCTTCAAGGATATCCACAAGATATAATTTTTTCTGTGAACATCCTTTAAAGGATGTTCACAGTAAAAATGATCAATAAATTCAGTCAACTTGTCAGATGGATGTGGAGAATGCTTTTTTACATGGACACCTGAAGGAAGATATCTATATGTTCCAGCGAAGGTTTTATAGCGCAAAATCCGATTTTGGTGTGTAAGTTAAAGAAATATCTTTATGGTTTGAAGCAAGCTTCCAGAGCATCGCCAGATTCGGTCAATTTGTTAGGGACATTGGCCTCAAGAGATCATAAGTTGATAGTTGTTTTTATCTACATTCGAATGGAACCTCAAACATATTCAATATTCATATTATTGTATGTTGATAATATTATATTAACAGGCAATGAACCGGATGAAATGAACAGAATAAAAGTAAAATTTATGAAAGAATTTGACATGAATGACTTGGGTGAAATAAAATATTTTTTAGAAATTAAAATTGATTGTACACCCAGAGGAATGTTTCTTAGTCAACCACTTCACGTACAAGATTTACTGAAATATTTCAACATGGAAGATTGTAAACCGACAAAAACACCTATGGCAATGAAATCAAATGAATGTGATATTTTCGATGATGTATCATTGATGAGAAACCGTAAAGACAGCTTGTTGGATATCTGATGTTGAATACTCGACCTGATCTAAACTCTGCAGTGAATTTTTATAGTCGCTTTCAGAGCAATGCTAGGGAATTTCAGTAGGTAGGACTCAAAAGAATCTTGGAATATCTGAAAGGAACCCCGAATTATGACTTGTTCTATCCCAAAAATATAGATGCTCCGTTGATTGGTTTGCAGACTTGATTGAGCAGGAGATGAAGATAGAAAATCTATTACTTGTTTTTTATTCGAATGTTTTGGATCAACTGTTTGTTGGGCCAGCAGGAAGTAGAAAACAGTTGCCCTAGCGTCAACTGAGGCGGAGTATATCACTTTAGCATGTGCTACCGCTGAGTCACTGTGGATCCGAAATGTTCTACAAGACCTAAATATTGACTGTGGCAAGAACATTATTTTATTTGCATTCATTTTCTCAAGAAGTGTACCTTGTTGCTTGAAGTATGGGGTCGGCTTCAGAATAGCCCCGGGGTAAATCCTGCCTGTCGTAAGAGGCGACTAAAAGGATAACCGTAGGTGGAAGATGGTCTCATCGCCCGGTGAAATACCACCATATCGACTTTGTGTGCTGTGAAATGGATCATTCCATGTTTCAGTGTTCGGTCGATACTTTCCGGTCTCCCTCTTTCCTTTTCCCCAATTCCTCCTTTATTTTCAGCTAATAGTAATAATGATGAAGTCTCCTAGAGTAAAACACTCCGGAAGTAAAATACCTCTCCATTCGGATTTCCGGGCGAGAGGTACTCGAGGGGACTCAACATTAAAGATTAATTTTTGCAACATCCGTGGACTCAACAAGAACATCAATGACGTCCACCATCACCTACAGACGAAAAAACCGGATATTCTGGCTCTAACAGAAACACAAGTAAACTCGTCCACCAACAAGGTCCATATGCTTTGTCCTGGTTACGAACTCCATTCTCGATTCAGGTTCAAAGGTGGAGTCTGCCTTTACGCTAAGGCTAACCTTTCATGCCAGCGTGAAGAGAGTTTGGAACCGAAAGACTTTGATGTGATGTGGTTTAAGCTATCTGATACCAAAGTGACTAAGTTCCTCTGCTACCTTTACCTATCACCTAATGAACCTTCATATAACAACCTCTTTGAGTTTTTATCACTCAAACTGGACTACATTCAGGAAAACCATCCAACAGCTGAAACCATAATCATGGGGGACTTTAATGTACATAATGCTGCCTGGCTCAAATTCTCTAACAACACAGATGATGCAGGTCGTCAAGCCGAGGCCTTCGCCATCACTCATGGTCTAGAACAACTGGTCGAGCTACCAACCGCATCCCTGATGTCAACAACCAGTCTGCCAATACACTAGATCTTTCCTCACCACCAATCCTGACCCGTATAGAATAGAAGTTTGTGCCCCACTTGGAAACTCTGATCACACCTCATCTCCACAACATGCTCTTTCCATTTACCATCGAGCAGCACAATACCACCCCGTCTCATGTGGCATTACAATTCGCCGACTGGGAAGGTCTTCTATGTTTTTCAGCGTTTCCATGGAAGAGAGTTTGTTTCTCTTCAGTAGATCCAACACGATGTGCTGAGACAATTTCTGAAATCATCATGTTGGGGATGCAAACTTACATACCGAATACCGAAAGAAGAACATCATCCGATAAGACCTGGTTTAACAGAAACTGCTCTAGAGCTGTGGCTTCCAAACAGGCAGCATACCATCGATGGCAAAAAAATCCGGGACCTGAGACCAGAGCAGCATACGTTGAGGCTAGAGGCATATGCAAAGAGACAATAGAATGTTCAAAAGATGCTCATAATGCCAAAATAAGATCAAAACTTGTTGAATGTCCCAACGGATCCCGTTCATTTTGGTCTTTCCAAAGCTGTGGGAAGAAACTTCACTTCCAGCTCTTTTCCTCCCTAACCAAAGAAGATGGAACACAGCAACGACTGCCCAGGAAAAGCCAATATCTTTGCGCACCTATTTGCTGGAAATTCCACTCTGGATTCTTCGGGAAAACAACCCCGAACATTACACCAATTGACAGTCACATGCCCGAGATCACCTTTCGTAAGCTATTATCAGAAAGATTTTGCTGGGTCTCAACACCAACAAAGCCTGTGGATCTGACGGAATCCCCGATTGTTCTCAAGAAATGTGCCCCGAACTAACACCTGTTCTTTGCAAGTTGTTCAACCACTCTTACAATTTGGGAGTATTTCCGTCCAATTGGAAAATTGCAAGAGTACAGCCAGTCCCTAAAAGGCAAAAGACCTACCTAGCAACTACAGACCTATCGCACTGCTATCTATTATTTCGAAGGTCATGGAAAAAGCCATCAACATCGAGCTCATGAAATATCTGGAAGACTCAGGAATTATCAATGATAGGCAATATGGCTTCCGCCATCAGAGATCAACTGGTGACCTGCTCGCATCGTCTCACATATATGGCAGCTATCTATTGAAAAGTATGGAGAAACTTTAGCTGTGGCATTAGATATCTCCAAGCGTTGATCGAGTTTGGCACCAGGGACTCCTCGCCAAGCTTCCATCTTATGGCTTGCCCTCAGCTGTGTTCTCTGCTTGCTAGTTTTCTCTCAAACAGGTCTCTCCATGTAGTGGTCGATGGAGTTTCATCTGACACTCTACTCATAAATGCTGGTGTTCCAAGGATCCATTCTAGCACCAACACTATTTTACTTCACATCAACGACGTGTTGAAAGCAACTTCATGTCCCGTACACAGCTTTGCCGATGATAGTACCCTCCATACCTTTTCTTCCAGGGCCCCTATATCAGCCCGTGAAACCAGAAATGAACGAGGAAGAAATGTTAACAATATAAATATGGACTTAGCAACAATTCTCGAATGGGTATCCAATAACTTGTTAGAATTCAATGCAAACAATACATAAGCATGTCTTTTCTCTAGAAAGACCGATCTCACTGTGCCTAACATAACTTTGTCAGGAGTAACCATACCACTGAAGTCATCCATATCGATGCTTGGTATTACTATCAGCAATAACCTTTCCTGGGAAAATCACGTGAGGTCCATTGCCAAAAGTGCATCCCAAAAACTTGGTTTTTGTTTCGTGCCAAGAGCTATTTCACCTCCAGTCAGCTGCTTATGATCTATAAGGCACAGATCCGACCTGTCCTGGAATACTGTTCCCATATTTGGAGTGCGGCACCTAAACATATCCTGAAGCTATTGGATTCTGTCCAAAAAAGGGCAATTCGTCTCGTCGGTGATGCCTCGCTTACAAACTCGCTCACTTGTCTGGAACACCGTAGAAAAGTTGGCGATTTGTCTCTATTTTATAGATATTTTCATGGGCGATGCTCTTCTGAAATATCAACAATCGTTCCTCCTTTGGCAGTCTCTTCGAGATTAACCCGTCAAGTTCAGTCTTCACACCCCTTCGTGGTCACTTTGGAGACCTGCAGAACATCACTTTCCAAAGACTCATTCATCCAACGAACTGCGAGGCTTTGGAACTCATTCTGCCTAGGAGGTGTTCCCGAGGCATACAACCTCCAGAAATTTAAGAAGAACACCAACTCCTACCTTCTTTCCCTTGGTTCCCACGATGTTCTCTGAACATTACAGGATATCCCTTTTCGTGGGAACCAGAAAAAAAAAAAAAAAAAAGATGTAAAATACAATTTTATAAGAGATCTGTACAACAGCCAAGTGATTGATGTTTGATATATAGAATCTAAACGTCAAAAGGCACGAAATCGTTGCTAATGAACCATTTCATGAAGTTGAGAAGTTTGAGAGTTTGTGATTCTGAAGATATGATAAATTCGAATACCTAATTTATTACATCACTCTGTGTATTGTTATTCATTATTTCAGTTTATATGTTATGTACTGTCAATTTTGATATACAAGTTTTTCAATAAAATTTCTGAAGTTATTAAGAGTTATTTAAGAAGGGTTTGGTATATATGCCTTCGAGTGGACTTTCGCACTGTTTCATACCAGCGTTTTTTCCGCTTGGTCCACTCTGAAATCACTTCTTTGGTTATGCTCTTTGATATTCCAAAGAAGGGCTCTGGTCCTATGAACTCCTTCATAGTGCCTTCTTTTACTAGAAGGTCGGCTTTCTACTTTCCTTCATAGCATTGTCCAGGAACCAGAGTTATTCTGTTGTCCCTGCCTACGCTTTGAAGGGCTGTCACGCAGTTCCATACTAATCTGGATTCTATCCGACTTTATGCCAGCGCTTTCAGTGATTTTGATCGATTGATTTAGAATTTCTTGGAGGCAGAGTTTGATCTGCCTGGAATATTGTGGCGTACTGTCCCAGGCTTACACTTTGGTTAAATTCTTTCTTAGCGAGTCTAGCTTCCTCCTTCTGGTGAATGGTACTATCACTGGCTGGGGTTTACTGATAATTCTTCTTTTTCACACCATTTAGTGATAGTCCTAAGAGCTGCTTGGAGTATGTGCGATATCAACTCTCAATATAACTATGTTGTCAACGTAGGCTTGAATCTCGATTCCCTCCGCCATAAGGATCATGATCAGATTGAATGCTCCTTCAATGTCGAGAAAAGCTCCGCATCTCAGAGAGTGTTAAGTTTACCGACGAGGTTGTCTAATGCAGTTTCTGGTGATTTTCCTGCCTGGTAAGCATACTGGTGGGTGCAGAGAGAGTTTTCCTTCAGCACCTCTTCTCGTATGTGCCTATCCAGGCTCTTCTCTGTAGCTTTCAGCAGAAATGGTGTCAAGCTATCGGGCGAAGGGATTTGGGAAGGTTTTTATTGTTCCCGACTTTGCGTATATGCACAACCCGAATCGATGTCCAGCTTGAGAGTATCCCCTTGCCAGGCTGACTCTAAAAAGTTTAGTGAGTATGGACGTTAGTATTTCGGCCCCATTCTGTGCAGGAAAGATTACATCCTCTCCTGGTGCATTGTGCAGTAGATGGCCCATTCTACCGCAGTTGGTTTGATGATTTCGTTTGCTTTCTTCCAATCTTCTCGACTAGGTTGTCTTGGTCGTCCTGGTTGAAGTGGTTTTGTACTAGAAGCTCTAAGGTCTCTCACAGTTCCGTCAGAACGTTTAATCAGACTTCTTGCTCCGGTTCTCTGAAGAGGATCTTGTGGATTCTTGCGGATATACTCTGGCAGAATTTCACCAAGATTCCCTCTTGGCCTTCTTTATCGCTTTGTTGTATCCCGTTAGGGTAGAGTGGCTCCCTGATTTGTTGGTTCTGTTGAAGAGCCTCCTTACTTCTGCTCCCCTCTTTTATAGGTTTTTGCTCCACCAAGAGGTTGTTCTATTAACTTTTTTGGTTTTGAGTGAGCAATTTTGTTGATAGGCGGTCAGGACTGAGCTTTGAATATGATTCGCTGCCAGCTCTATCTCCGCACTATTTCTTATTTTACGAATATCGTTTCCCAAACTGTCTCTGAGTGTTGTCCTAAAGCCCTCCCAGTCCATACATTTGGGGTCCCGATATTGTATCTCTTGCCGAGAAGACGTGCCAGTTGGCTATTTTATTACTTATGCGTCAGATCTAGACTTCCTGTCTGTTGCTAGTCACAAAGGTTGGTTCTGAGCCGATATTTTCAACAATGAGCCCTTCACCGAATATAAATTCAATAAGTTTCTCACCTCTGCTATTTATGTCTGTACTTCCCCAGACGCAAAGTTGTGCGTTTGCATCGCACCCCACGATGATTTGCATGCTGTTCCTCCTATAGAAGCCGACTAGGTTCTTCACCAGTGTAGGAGGATTTTCTGTAGTAAGCCATCAATATATATATATATATATATATATATATATATATATATATATAATATATATATATATATATATATATATATATATATATATATATATATATATATATATATATATATATATAGATGAATATTTATTTTGAATTGGCCATATGTTCAACTTTTGTTGAAAAATGTTCACATTTTTTTTTCAAAGACAAAATCAAATTTACCCATATTTACTATTTGAAATATCTTCTTTTTTTTTCAGTGAACATGTCACAGCTTACAAGACTAACTCTGAGTCATAACAAAATCAAAGGTGAGTGCCTACCTATATCACAACTACTTATTTGAATACATCATGTCATGTTTGAGGTTGAATGTCTGATCACAAAAGATACTGGAACACCGGCAATCAGAGTACCACTTTGTCACAAATATATAATTTTTGAGTACTTTATGCATCACTTCAATTTTTTATTTCGCCATTTACCATTAGCACAGGTTTTATAATTTGAAGCTCCACAAGTAGTGCACTTGTCAGAGAGGTTAGAAGAATATTCTGTACTTCAATTGGTTGCTGCAGTTTTCTGTCTCATGAGGAGGGCTACTGGCATTAAGTTTCTTGAAATACAGATTTTCGGAGTAATAATTCTGATGAAACAAGTGGGTTTTCTTGTTTGTCTTAATGTAATGTTTTAACAGTATATGTATTTCTAATTTAATTTTGAGAGATGATCACTGTATATTCAATTTTTACTCACTGCTGACTATGATTCTAGTTCTCGTTAGGGAAAACCATGTACAGACTGTTTCACTTAAATTCAAAACTATATATATATATATATATATATATATAATATTTATCCTGCGTACAATATTACGTCCGTACGTGGGTTTCCGACCATACACTACCGCGTCCTGAATGATACAACGTCCGTATACCGGACGCACTATTGTTTTCCAACAATAATTCCATTATTTTGAACGAACCATCGAATTATATATTCGCAAATTGTACTCCGCTTCCAGAGCTCCCATGGCATATGAGAACAGAAAACATTCATTATCAAATGCGAGAGTTATGTACACCAGAAAAACATAATGAAGGACGTACTATTATACGGTCTTTGAAAGTTCCAGTATACATTTAGTTCAGACAATTTATGTTTGGGGGGCGCTTTAAATCGTGAATGCTAATATACATTGAATATTCTCCTTTCACCTGTAGCATGATGATGCGTCCTCAGTCTGGCAACCATGTACCAAAATACATTCTGGTCAGTGTCTTCATGTGCAAACACGTGCGAAGTTCTGGTGCATTTTTATTTCGTGAGTAAGTAAACTTCTTTGAATTTTTTTTACCGGACCTTCATATGTTTTTACAATAATTCAAAATTTATGAGTAGGAAAACATATCATATATGAATGCAATAGTAAATAACATCAATTCCCCCCCATTTGTTCGCCAGAAATAACTTTTATGAGTTTTTGAGAATTGCAAGTGTTTTTATTAATTTTCAAGAAATTGAGTTATTCAGAACCTATACATATGTGTGAAAATTCACAAATTGCTTTTCGATAATATGGTTGACTGATTGCAGCATTGTGAGGTGGTAACTCTAACTTTTTATGTAGACTGCAGTCTTTTCCAAAGTGTTTATATTGGCATATTTGGGCATGCTCCAAAAGTGAACTGGACAGACGCTCTTTCTTTTCACGCCACAGACGGTAGTTTTGGGATAGCATTATTCTCATGAGGGCGACTCCGATGCAGATCCAACATTCGGCCAATACGATAGACAAGTTATTAAGTTCATATTTTATTTTTACCTCGTATCATTCGCATTCATTTGGATCCTACTCATCTCAGAAAAAGCACATTTTTCCTTCTATTATTTCGTCATAATTTATTCTCAGGTAAAAAAAAACAATCGTTTTCGATCTTTGCTCTCAACTACTTTCAAATCACGACCAATGAGTTTTTGAATATTCCGTCCAGCCCTAGCAAACACAATGAGAAACTACCTTCTACCCACGAGAATCCAATATCAAGGGATCAAAACGAAACCCTACCTTCTACACCCAGAAGCACTGGAAGACTGAATGACGAAATTGACAGTCGTCCTTCCACTCCAGAGATAACAATCCGAATGAGAATATATCGGGGGACGACTTAATGACGAAATTATAAAATTAAAGAAGAAAAAAGCATCCTCAAGTGGGAGTCGAACCCATGACCTTATGATTTCTAGCCATATGTTCTACCATCTGAGCTATTCGAGGACAGGGGATGCTTTTTTTTCTTTAATTTAATAATTTGTCCTCTATGCCACAAAATTCCCCCTTTTTCATTATATATTTGGGACACAATATTTCCACTTTCACCCTATATGGCTAAATCTTATCAGTGGCTAGAGATCATCTGCTTAGATCAGATAATGAAATTTTCGAATGACGATGAAGTTGAGTGACAGGTAATGGATCTCGACGGCCAGTTTTATTTTTGATTAATTTCTCACATGAATATTAAATTATGGAAGAAAAGGTTCACGAGTGTTTGTCGATTCCTACTCGAGGATGCTTTTTTTTCTTTAAATTAATGATTTGTCCTCTATGCCACAAAATTACCCCTTTTTCATTATATATTTCGGACACAATATTTCCACTTTCACCTTATATATTTGGATAAATCTTATCAGTGGTTAGATATCATCTTCTTAGATCTGCTACTGAAATTCTCGAATGTCGATGAAGTTGAGTGACAGGTAATGGATCTCGACGGCCAGTGATTAGTACGTTTGGATTTTCGATTCATTTCTCACATGAATATTGAATTATGGAAGAAAAAGGTTCACGGGTGTGTGTCGATTCCTATGTCCTCGAATAGCTCAGATGGTAGAGCGTATGGCTAGAAATCATAAGGTCGTGGGTTCGACTTCCACTTGAGGATGCTTTTTTTTCTTTGAATTAATAATTTGTCCTCTATGCCACAAAATTCCCCCTTTTTCATTATACAGGGTGTCCCTGGACTTCCTCTTTTCCCTTTCGGGAATGTATAGATGGGGTCAAAATATCACCAGTACTTCATATAACTTTTGTTCCTAAAAGCCTTCGTTACCAAGTTACGGGCCCTCAAATTTACAAACTGAAAAATGTATTTCTTTGATAACTTTCAAAGTGAATATTCAAAATCATCTAAATTTTGGTGATTGACTGAACAGATGAATTCCTTCAATGAGCTTTCATGCAGCAGTCAGTTGTTTTTCTACAAAGTCATGAACGGACTATCCCCGATGGTCCACACCCCATAACTTTGAAATGACAGATAATTTTTCAATAGTTTTCAACATAATAAGGTTACGTAGCCAATTATCTGAATAAAAGTACTCGTGTGGAAAGTCGATCGGAGCAACGATACTTAATAAAAATGCAGTTTCACTCGACGACATTAAACCCGATCGTCCACCATTATTTGAAATAAAAAAAAATCATAGTAGAAATAATGCTAACGTTAATTCAACAACATTCATAACAGGGACAATACAAAATATGCTAAAATAAAGTCGTAAACCAAAAGAACAGTACCTAGTTGAAAGTTTCATTCACAATGTAGATATTTTTTCAAATGAAATATCAAGTTATGTAGATTTGTGGTGTTTTTGAACTAACATGCTACTCCACTATGAAATATCGAATTCAGTCCATATTTTGTATGTACGCGTGGAATAAACACGTTTCGTGTTGTGTTATCTGAATCTCATGAAACTCAACATTTGGATGTTGCAAATTCGTTTTCACAGCTTAAATGTTGAGGAGTTTCACTGATAAGTATCATTTCATGGGAGAAAATCTTCAACCCGAAGATAAATTTAGCTGGAAAAACGCACATCGGAAGACATAACTAATAAAAAGCAAACGAATAAACTGCAAAAGCGGCGAAATAGGTGAAAAATATCCGATGATAAATTTGAGTTCCATTTCTTCCACAGATGTTGACAAAAACACCTTGTAGAAAGAAATAAAATTAGTCTGGATAAAGATTGATGAAAATTCGTTATGAACATTGTACCTATCATTTCTATTTTCATTACAAATTAATCTTTTTGAATAATGGTAGACATCTCAGGTTGGATGTCGTCGAACAAAAATGCATTTTTATCAAAAATCGTTGCCCCGATCGATTTTCCACACGAGTACTTTTATTCAGGAAATTGACCAGGTAACCTTGTTTTGTTAAAACTTATTGACAAATCCCAGTCATTTCAAAGTTTTGGGGTGTGGACCATCGGGGCTAGTCCGTTCCTGACTTTGTAGCAAAACAACTGACTCCTGCATGAAAGCTCATCGAAGGAATTCATTTGTTTAGTCAAACACCAAGATTTAGATGATTTTGAATATTCACTTTGAAAGTTATCAAAGAAAAACATTTTTCATTTTGTAACTTTGAGGGCCCGTAACTTGGTAACGAAGGCTTTTAGGAACAAAAGTTATATGAAGTACTGGTGATATTTTGACCCCATCTATACATTCCCGAGAGGAAAAGAGGAAGTCCAGGGGCACCCTGTATATTTCGGACACAATATTTCCACTTTCACCTTATATATTTGGCTAAATCTTATAGTTAGTTATCATCTGCTTAGATCTACTACTGAAATTTTCGAATGTCGATGAAGTTGAGTGACAGGTAATGGATCTGGACGGCCAGTGATAAGTACGTTTGGATTTTCGATTCATTTCTCACGTGAATATTAAATTATGGAAGAAAAGGGTTCACGAGTGTGTGTCGATTCCTATGTCCTCGAATAGCTCAGATGGTAGAGCGTATGGCTAGAAATCATCGTGGGTTCGACTCCCACTTGAGGATGCTTTTTTTTCTCTTTAATTTAATGATTTGTCCTCTATGCCACAAAAATTCCCTCTTTTTCATTATAGAATATTTTTTTTGGATTACCTCATAAGGTTCCATCAACAAAAAAGAGAATATTACTCACTGTTAGTTTTGTGAGGAGGAATAGGAGAATACCCTTCAGAAGATAATAAGATCGATAGTGTGACTGAGGTTAGAAAAACAAAAATGAAAAAAAAAACAATGAAAGAAATGAAAAGAACATTGGTGGAATGGACAGCAGATCAGAAAAAAATTGTAACAGAATATTTTCTAAAACATATAGAAATAAAATATTTCCTTCGAAGAGATATGAAAGTGAAAAATCGAAGGTGAAATACTCACAATTATTAGACAACAAAGACTGAGCAAAGATAAAGGTATTTGTACAAAATACATATTCTGCAAAAATGTAAATATATTCTGAAACTGACTAATATGGAGATTTTATTTCTTATTTTTCAGGTGACTATCTGAAACAAGTTTATTCATTTAGGGATCGTGATATTTTGTTGTATTTTGAAGATTCCAGAGAATTTATTTCTGTTTTACTCTTTGAAAAAGCAGCACTAAAAGCTCTAAAGTCACACACTTGTGAGTCTAGACTGACTTGGGACTACAAACTCTCCCTAAGACAACTGGCTACGAATAATCAGGTTACTCTGAAGTGGGTGCAAAGAAATCAAAGGCAATGCGGAAGCGAAGAGTCTTGGAAGGGGCAAATACCCAATTTTCTGGCCCAGAACCCTTCTGTGATATTTTCTAAGCCACATCAAGAAAGAGTTTCGGCGCTGGGAAGCTGACAAAATTGAAATCCACTGGAATAAGGTTCCAGGGCAAAGACAAGTGAAAAAGCTTTTGAGCTCATCGCCAAAGAAAGCTGAACAGCTCTCGAGTTGGACAAGCAAGACTTGAAACTGATACTGCTCACCGGACATTGTCCTCTGAGGTATCACTTCAAAAAACTGGAGAAATCAGACAGTGAACTGTGCCGTTACTGCGAGAATTTCGCTGAAACTGCAGAACACTTGCTTTGCGACTACCAAGTGCTGTTTTGCAAAAGGCTTGTTCCTCGGGAGTTTACTAACGACCTTATCCACAGGAACATAGCTCCCAGGAAACTGATACGCTTTCGAGGAGTCTCGAATCCGGTCATGAATAGGTGAAGGGAAATTTACAAAAGACCTCACAAGGTGTGCGGAGGGGCTGAAGAGCCATATCAACCCCTATGATCTACTCTTTTGAAATGTATTTACTTACGAATCTTTCGCAAATTATTAATTTATTTATATATACAGCGTACTATTTCTGTAAGCTCAATCAGTTTTTACCCAAATCTTGTCTGTTTTGATTGTCACGAATACACTACTTCCACAGCAACAATATGTACAGTGGTAACAACAGCAAGCTGGTGAGTACCTTACCCTACCCCACACTATAGGAATCCGGATTTGCTGGATCAACGCGCTAGGTTATCCTGCTACCGAATCATTTCAGCCACGGTGGGTCCGCCTGGTGAGGCTACTGGCTCTGGGATGTCAGTACCCGAGACAGTAAATGCACCGCTTCCCGCCAAGTCAGCAAGGAATACAATCATCAGTGCCCATAGATAAAGGACTTCTCCGTCTCTACCGAATACGGTATGTTTTCATCGGTCAACTATCTATCACCCCTGCCCCCCAGAGTCCAACACCTTGTGGCGAGGCAAAGGCAAATCTATGAGGCCCTCTTCCCCTGCATACCCAAGTCAACAGGAGAATTCCAATATCAGCAAGATTGCTCTCTATCAACCATATCCCGCCTTTTTTTTCAAAAGCTACTAGGTTTGCTACCATGTTAACTGAGAGGGACATGGACTTTACCCAGCTATGTCTGGGATCGTCACAAGTATTATCCCTGTCGACCTAGACACATGGCGGGCCTAGTCCCCACACTTCTTCTTCAGTGGATTTTATGGGAAAATTGAATGGATAAATTTTGATAAGTAAGGGATTAATTTTCCGAAGAGAAGGACGTCATATTAACTATAGTTTGATTCTCTCAATTAGTATTACCATAACAGGTAAGTGATGAGATGAGGAAAATTTGTGTGGTTATCTACCTGAAAGAGCACAAAAAAAACAAATATATAATGACAACATAAACGATTGCAAAACCCAGTTCTCTGTGAGTTTTATGGAACGTTGGATAATTATATCATTTTCTACATTTTTCCAATATTCAATAGTTTTCGAGTAGTAAATTTCAAATAATTCAAAGAACTTTGGAAATTTTATAGGCTGTTGAGTTCGGGATGTGTTGTATCTGTCATATTTTGTTGCTGTAATGAAACACTATATTTTATTATCATATCATCCATGACTACTCCCCAGCAATTATGATATTTTTTATGTGTAGTTATACATATAATGGAAGTGAAGGAAGTCATCACCTAATGGCCTTATCATTTGGAGACATCAGAAAATACTTAATTTAGGGAACAAAACTGATTAATTACAATAATAGGATTAATCAAATGATTTCATTTATATAACCATAATTTATTATTATTAGGATTATTTACTATTATACTAATTATATATCAAGGATGACGAGATATTGTTCGAGAAAGAACATATCAGGGTTTACATACTATAAAAGTAACTCTAGGATAACGATGAGGAATAATTTTATTTATTACTTCAGAAGTATTTTTTTTTATTTCCTTTTTTTTAAATTTTTCCATAATTTATTACAGAAATAAAATAATTAATAAAAAACCTTTTGAAGACAAGCTTTTTCAAATGCACTAGAAATAAAATTTTTTGTTTAAAGGCCTCCTGTTTTGACTATGTTAGGGCTTTTTCCAATTTTAATTTTCCGATCAATTTTCGTAATCTCCGGCCCCCAAAACCCCTGACATACCAATTTTGAATCAAATCGGGCCATAATCACAAAACTCGCCCGCCATCTTGGGTTTGTTGATCAGAAATCCTTAATCTCTGACCCCGAAAACCCCCACATACCAATTTTGAATAGAATCGGCCATCTTGGAGCCGCCATTTTGATTTTATGAATTTTGAAGAAACATTCCTAATCTTCGATCATGAAAACTCCCACATACCAATTTGAATCGAATTGGACCATAAACCTGAATCTCCTCCGCCATCTTGAAGCGCCATTTTTCTCCTCTAACAGTAACTCCATGAGCTGCCATTTCAATTTCATGATTTTTGACAAAAATTCATAATCTTCGACTCCGAAAACCCCCACACACAAATATTGAATAGAATCAGACCATAATCACAAAACTCTTTCACCATTTTGGAGCTGCCATCTTGAATTCATGAATTTCGACAAAAAATTAAAATAATCTCCGACCCCGGAAATCCTCACACCAATTTTTTAATCGAATCGGACCATAATCATAAAACTTGTCCGCCATCTTGAATTTTTTTTATTTTGACAGAAATTTCACATTCTCCGTCCCTGAAAACCCCCACATACCAATTTTGAATCGAATCGTACCATAATCACAAAACTTGTCCATCATCTTGGAGCCGTCATTTTGTTTTTTTTCCAACGAAAATTTCATAATGCATTGTTACCGGAATTATGATCACCTGCCGAATTTCAAACTCAATCGGATGTCGGCAGTGTTCCAAAAATGGATTACAAATTATGAACCGGAATGAATGACAGCATATGAACAAAGCGAAGTTAAATAAAATGTGTAATAAAACATGGCAACAGCTGGATGCCGTATCGTGAATGGTATGAAAGATATTATGCAAATTGGACGCAGTATCATACTAAATATGAAAACAAATTATTCACGGACGATAATGATATGACGGTGAAAGGGCCAATATTATATAGGATTACTTTTTTATTTTCGAAGTTTTGATAATCTGAAACCAGCTTTGGAGTAAGATTTTTTGTAGAACCAGTATACCTATCAGAATTGACCTAGATAGCGTATTTCTGGTGCCTTGTAACGTCGCTTTTGAAAGGGCCGATATTGTGAAGATGTATATATATATATATATATATATATATATATATATATATAGTTAAATTCCTTCCATATAGTTTTAACAGTCCCCTGATATTACTCTCTTTCATATTTATATTCTGGACTTCGGATGTCAGCAGGTAGCTTTGCCGCCTCTTTGGGGCGTTGGTTGTTGCCCTGGAATTTTAGGGTCTGCTGGGCCAAAATCACAAAGGCGGCGGGCCCAAAAGTTGACTCCGTTGATTTGTCGTTTCTATACCAAGTGTTGTTCTCCTTGTACTTTTCAACGACTATGAGGGGCCCAGGCCAAACCGGGGTTCGGGGTTTGCACTTTTCTCTAGGGGGTTGTCCAATTAAATTCCTTTTTTAGTTTTTAACAGTCCCCTGATATTACCTCTTTCTTTTTTTTTAAAAAAAAAAATATATATATATATATATATATATATATATATATATATATATAAAAAAAAAAAAATTTTTTTTTTTAAATTCCCCAAAATTTTTTTATTCCCCCAACGGCATAAAAAAAAAATACTTATATATTTTTTCAACCAAAAAATTTATTTTTTTTTAAACAGACTTTAATATATAAATATTTTAAAATTTTTTTTTTTCATTGACAAATATTGAAAATTGGGGGGAAAAATTTTTGGAAAACTATTAAAAGTTTTTTTTCAAAAATTTTTGAACATTGGACGGGGTCATTAAAAACCCCTTTTTTACTTTGAAAAAATTTTTTAAAATTTTTCGTAAAATTTTAGGTCTGAGAAATCAGAGAATTTCAATATATTTTCAAAAGGCTTTTCACTTTAAATGATTTTTGCCAATAAATCAAATTATTATTTTTCTTGTTATCAATTGTAAATCTATCAGAAAATTTAAAATTCATAATAGATTTGGGTCAAAAATATAAATCAATGTTTATTCAAATGTTATCCTTGCTGTTTCATGTTATGTTTTTAAGTTTAAAGATGATCTCTAACATTTGGTTCACCCCAAAATTTTAAAAAGAAAATATTTTTTTTGGTTATTTTTCTATAACCATAAAAAAAATGATTTAATAATATACATATCAAATGAGTTATTAAATTTAATAGTCATTAATAGGAGAAAAAAACCAGCCAAAAAAAAGAAAAATTGTAATGCATACAAAATATGCTTAATATGTTTAAAACATTATAGAGTATTTTTCCCAAAATCTTTTACTATCTTCAAATTGTTTTTTTCATAGTCAAATCCTATATGAACGGCTTAATGACTTAGAAAGTTCCATATTTTTTTTTTCGCGAAAATTTGTTGATTTTTTGGACTATAATCCCGACAAATTTGTGTTTTTGCGCACCATGTCTAATTTTCTAATTTTCCATCTTAACCGAAAATTTTTGGAAGGGGAAAATTTTTTCCCGTTGAACACTTTCCATCACTCGACAAGCCATAAAATCTAACAAATTCCGGTCGTCAAATTCCCAATTATCTAGCGATTGAACAATCTTACCTCAGTTCATTATAACGAGTTTATGTTTTTCCCGGGCCCCTAATTTGAACCTTATGCCCGTTTTTGCAAACCCGCCCAAAAAAAAATCATAGTGTATAAGGCTTTTTGGGGGGACTTCAAATGGTTCGTAATAAAGAGTGTTGTTCAGGAGTTTGACTGTTTTAAAATTTTTTTTTTTTTTCCCTTTAGCTAATTGAATATTCTTCATATAAAAAATATTTAAACCCGAACTTATAATTTACTATATAATTTTGATTAACCACCTCGAAAAACCCAGGTTTTACAATAGAAAATAATGCCCAAAATTCATTATTTTATGTTTTGCTGAGAGTTTAAGCTATTTCAATTGAATAACTCCTGAACCCCGGAATTAAAATCAGACAATTATGATCATAAATCGGAATGTAGGAAAAAAAGTTGAATAGATACATTAAAACAACAAATGTAATTAAAAAAAAGATCTTTTAAGAAAACTTTTTTTGTCTGGAAGAAACGATTAAAAAGGGATTATATTATCAGTATGGGTGGTTTTCTATAGATGGAAAAATTTTAATTTATGGTTTTCTTTGTGATCAGTAAATAAAAGTCCAATGAAATATTAACTTATATTTCCATAGTCAGGGGAGTCTTTAACCATTGTGAGGGGCCCGGCGGGAGATCTTTGAAAAGGGATTTTTTCCTTTGTAAAATTTGGGGAAATTTAAAGTCCTTATTTTTGATTGAGATAAATGCTAAAGTTATAAAAAAAAAATTTAGAGTTTTGAAAATTATTTAAGATTTGTAAAAGAAAAAACATAAAAACAAAAAACTATTAAGGGGAAAGAAGATTGGGCGCCATTTCGAAAGACATAAAAATATTATTTTGAATATATCTTCAGCATTAAAAGCATTTCCCCATTAATCAAAATCCATTCTTTTACATCTCTTTCTCATGACTTTGAACTTTTTGTCAATATCATTTTCCTAAATACTTATAACATTTATCTTTGAAAAAATGAAAACCATATGATGAGACAACTCAAATTTGAAAACTGAAATCTGTTGTATTATCTACCCAAAACCTATAGACACATATATCACTTAGTTGGCTTCGAAAGTGGTTTTACCCACATAAATCGTAAACAAATATGAAAGTAAAAAACTGCACGTTAAAAAGGGGTTTTATAATGCAATGCCATATCATAAAAAGTAATGTATTTCTCAATTATGTTTTTCAGTCAAATTAAAGAAAATATTATTATTCACTGATGAATTAATTAATTAATTTAGATATCGTCATCTTACTTTTTATGAATTGAATAACTAAATGAGAAATTTTATTTGGGATTTATTAATATTAATATATTCTTTCTATGAATTAATCAAATGATTTATTTTATAACTTATAGCTAGGGTGAAATAAAAAATTTTTTAAAAAAAACTTTTTCTAGTCGGAATGTTACGCGAGGTCCCTGCAAGAGAGCCCGGGATGCCCTGTTGCCCAAACCCCAAGGGCCCCCCCCCTGCTAAAACTTCATAAAGGGAATGGAAATTCATGAAAAAATTTAAAAAATCATTGAGTTCAGTTTGGTTATTATCAAAAAAAATAAAAAAAAAATTTAAATTATGATAAAAATAAATTTTTTTTTCTAAATTGTATGAAAAAAATCCTCTAAGAGAGAAGATAATTAGAACCTGGCAAACCAGAATTTTGGCTATTTAAAATTTGGATTAAATTGAAAAAAAATTTTGTTTAGAACTGTGTTAATAAAAAACAAATATTTAAAAATTAGAAAATTAAAGTTAGCTTCAAAAGTTAGTTTTTAAAAAATGATGCAGTCCTTGGGGTACTAGGAAAAAAAAATTTAAAATCAAAAAAAAGAATGAGCTTGAAGGAATAATAAAGTTTGTATTTTGAAGTTAATTCTTTGGAATTTTGTCGAAAAGTGGGTGGAAATCTAATAGAGCTTTTAGTAAAAATTTGAAGAAGCATTTTGGATGTAGGAGAATTAATTGAAGATGTACGGCCTTATGGCTATGTTAGTTTTATTTATTTTTAAAAAAAACAAAAAAAGGGTTTAAGTTCATAGGATACGTTTTTTTTAAAGTTTTATTCAAAAAAGAAAAAGTATCTGAAATAATATCTAAAATATTTTATGAAAGAATGAATCGGAGGATTCAAGTTGATCTAGAGAAATATTTTTCTTTAAAAAATTCCTTATTAAAATGATTAAGCTGATTGAGTAAAACTAAAATTTTCCTTTTTAAACCTTAGTAATATGTATTTTTAAATTTTATTTTTCCCTTTTTGGGGTTTTTTTCTCAAAATTGCGTTGTTTCAAAGGTTGGACAAATAATTCATTTTTTGGGTTATAATAAAAATTAAACAAGTAAATTTTTTTACCTTGAAAAATAATGAACTTCAAAATTTTTTCACATTCTATGCCATTTGATGGTAATTTGTTTTATTATAAAATTATCATTATATTTCAACCGGGAATTAACATTGACTTTTTTTTCCATCATATAAAATTTTTGAAAGTTAAAAAAACTGTAGTGGAACGAAAAAAAAAAAATGTTTCAATTTTTTTGGTTCTAGAATGGAAATATCAAAATTTTCTATCAAATTTTAAAAAACCCCAATTTGACCTCAAAAGATTAATTTTGGTTGTTAATTTTAAAACTTTAATGTGTCCACTGTTTTTTTATTTTAAAAATTTTATTTTTCATTTTTATGGTCGATTTTGTTAACGATTTAAAAAGATTGTTTATCATTGGGGATCCCCCCCCATATTTAAAAAGGTTAGTTCTGGACAATTGATTTTTAGTTGAAAGTTAACAGGTTTCTCCACCTTTTTAAGTAACATTTTTTTTTTACTTGTTTAACAAAAATTTTCCCCAGTTTGCTCTATCATTGAGGAGGAAAATTTGGCCCCCAGACAAATTTTAAATTCCAAAAAAACCTTTTTTAGGGGGAATCGAATCCGACTTCTAGATTCCAGTCTTATTCACCAACTGGCCCCCAACAAAAAAGGTTCCATCGGTTTTTTGAGAAACCTTTTTTCCGAATTGATTGTTATTGGGAGGGAACAATAAAAGGATCTCGCACTACGGGGGGCCCTCAAGACCAATGTTACCTTTCCCCAATCCCTTTATGTAAGTTTCAGTCAAGGTTTAGGGAAAGGGCCGAACTGAATGATTTTCAAATATTAAAAGGAAGTGAAAATATGTCTGTAAATATATAAGCTGGGGGAAAAATTTGGCATTTAAAATTTTAAATTAAAAAAACACTTAAAGCAGGAATCGAAACTACCCCTTTTTTTGCTCCACCAACTGAGTATCAAGAAAAGGGTCCATTTTGCTTTTTAAAACCGCTTTTCCAGAATTGAATGTTGGGGTTTTTGGGGGTTCGGGAGAAGGAATCTCAAGACAATCAATGACCCAAGAT